>JAWQUT010000448.1:462972-476847 GCA_033807755.1 Ellobium chinense
TCCGGGTCCAGCGAATTTTTTCAAGGGTAATGTTCCCCGGGACAATGGGCAGAGATTGGGGCGGACCACTTGAGGGGGGACTTGCACGGAGCGACCAATTGAGTGCACATAATAATAATGATAGTGCCGGCTAGCAACTTTTAAGGGTAGAGAGGGGGGCAAAACGAGGGGGTCATTCCTCACAAAGGCTGTTTATTGACCGATGAATGCGATGTGACTGGATTAATTTGAAAGCCGCGGTGACAACTGGCAACCACCCTTCGCATCTCTTCGGGCAGCCTTTGCTCTCTTCGGCTCTTCTCGTTTTTGTGGAGAGAGAAAGGCCAAGACCAAGAAGATCAAGGCCTGTCTCACTGAGGTCTTATTATGGTCTGGACGTTCTAAATTGATGAATGACATTTGAAATGTTGTTACCACTGCTGCTGCTGCTGCTGCCGCCGCCGCTGCTGCTGCTGCTGCTGCTGCTGATGATGATGATGATGATAATGATCATGATGATGATGATTATGGTGATGATGATGATAATGATTTTTACTGGCTCTTCCTGTTTTGCAGCTACTCTTGAGACTAATACGAGGATGATGTTAGCAATGATTCAGAGCTTGTGTCTTAATGATGGGATCTCTTATCATCTTAAGAATTACAATAACTCTGAATGTTGGACGCTACCAAGGTTGTATTCAGCATTTACTATCAATGCACAAGCTCTCAAATGACTGATTCATCATTATACCACAGAAAAATAAAGCTAGAGGGTGTATTTGTATAACCCTTAATACGAAGCCATCTACACTAATGAAAGCCACCATTAAGTTACATAACGGCCTTAGCATTTTTATGAAGAGAAACTTCCTATGTTTAAAAACAAATTCATTGTTGTAAAAAGTTAGTGTAATTGCCAGTTGTTGTTTTGAATTGCCTAAAAGGAAGCAAAACAAAACAAAAACAAATTTTCTCCTCTGATCAGTATTTACGGTTCGGAAATTGCGCCACGTTTAATTGGCCGTCACCAAAAGCCTAGAAGCAAATTTTATTTTTCGTGTATGGCAATCTTATTCGCAGAATGCATGCTGTTGCTAGGAGGTAAATAATAAGCGTGACAATGGCTTCGTCGCTCACATAAATGTTCCCCTGTATCTGCTTAGGTTGTTAATTTTATCGCAAGAGATTATGTAAGTGTTGTGGTTGCGGATGATGGTGATGATGATGTTGTTGATGATGATAATGATGGTGATGATGATGATGGTAGTGATGATGATGGTGATGAGAAGATGGGTTATGATGATGATGATGATGATGATGTTGATGGTAATGATGATGGTGATGATGATGATGATGATGACGATGATGATGATGAGTACTGTCGACCTCCTCGACCACCAAAAAAAATTCACAACGGCTCTTATGGCAGACCCTGGATGTCAGTGTGACGGTGCGTGACCATGCGTGGCGTAGCCTGAAAGGAAGTGCACGCAAGAAGGAAAAAACAGACCGATTTTTTCTATCACCTTTCGCGCGTGGTGGATAGGTTTGTGGCTCGTGTGTGAGTGCGTGCGCGCAAGAGTGGGTGAGTGCGTAGTTGTGTGTACATGTACATTCTGGTGTCTTATTTGAGTCATTTGGATGTTGGTTGGTTGGTTGGTGGGTTGGTTGGTTGGTTGGTTGGTTGGTCGGTCGTTCGGTTGGTCGTTTGGTTGGTTGGTTGGTTGCTTGGTTGCTTGGTTGCTTGGTTGCTTGGTTGCTTGGTCGTTCGGTTGGTTGGTTGGTTGGTTGGTTGGTTGGTTGGTTGGTTGGTTGGTTGGTTGGTCGGCCGGTCGGTAGGTCGGTCGGTCGGTCGGTTGGTTGGTTGGTTGGTTGGTTGGTTGTTGGTTTATTGGTTGTTTTTGTAAAGGGAGTGTTTTGGTGAGTACCTTTAGGAGCGGAGAGAGATAGAGAGAAGACAAAGGGAAAAAGAAGGTAGAAAGACATACGCGTAATATCATATTTTTTGCTTCCGGTTGAGATCAAAACTTCGGTGAAATAAACTTTAATTATAAGTAAATATTAATAATGACCGAAAGGAATGGGAGAGCAAATTTGGCCCTCCTCTCCCCCCCNCCGACACCAAAGCTGTCCAATTCTGTTAGGTAAAGATTCTGTAAAGCTGTATAGTACCCTTGCCCCATAATGGAATCGAGCATCTTTGCCATCCAAAGAGCATACACGTTTCTCGAAAATGAACATCTTCGTTCACTGATTTACATTTCTTCGCTGTTAGGTAAATAATTTACAAATGATACAGCACGATGTGCCAAAATCACTTTTAATATACTTTGGAATGCCTTTGTTTTCTTAAGAGGAGATGTTCCTCCAAGTAACATATGCTGCGAGATGCTGCTGAGTTTACTTAAACGAGACGACGTTAGAAGATTGAGCTTTTCTATCAATAATCATTTTTTAGCCGAGTTATGTCGTTTACGGTTGATAGGTCTGAAAATATGTCTGTGCAATCGTATTCATTGGCAAAATATTATTGATACTGTACGACAAATTTGCTCGCAAAATACGACAGATACTCCAAGTGGGGGTACCTTTCAAGGGACGATATTGGGTGTGTGAGAAAACTCAGCTCTTAAATACACAAATTAGACCCTAGGCCGCAAGAGGAAGCTGCCAATTTGGCGTTGTTGCACGCTTAAGTTCATCGCGTAATGAAAACCAAAAGCCCCACGTTCGGCGATAGGGTGTAAAAAGGAGAGTATCGGGAAGGAATCAGACGTTTCTTATGCTCACGTGTCATGGAGATGAGCAGAAATTAAAAACATCGATCTGAAGGCCGCAGACGAAGACTCACAACAGGATCGCAGTCCCCGGATCTGCTGCTAAACAGGAAGTGAACCAGGGGTGATAATCCTCGGCAGATGGTGAAATTCTCTCAGAAAACTGCAGAATTGTGGAATGTAGCCAGGTGTGGTAAGTTATGCTTGATAACAGAGCATTGAGAAAAATTAGCACAAGTGTCATTATGAGTTGCAATGAAGCTGGTGTCTTGTCTTGCCCCTACCCCCATCTCCTCCCACCCACTACTCATTCCTTTAGCCCAGTATTAAATATAATAATAGTAATAATACGAATAATAATTAAGTTTTTAAGTCTCTTATCCAGGCTTATACCCGCTCACACGACCTCACATTATTATTATCCCAGCAGGCCAGATCACTCTAAAACTTTCTCAACCGCATGAGGAGTATACAATGCCTCTGCCATTTACAGGCGCTGATCACTCGCATTCTGACAAAACCTTTAACTGCTTATAGCCAGGTACCCATTTTACAGACGGGTGTACTGAGGAATATGTGAATGAAAAGCTTTCCCAAAGCACTTACAACACAACCGTGATCTGGAATCAAACCCACGACCTCTAGGTGTTGAATCCAACGCTGCAACCATTCGGCCACGCTCCTCCACAGGAGTCTTGCTACGACCGTGTAGAAAAGGTTATTCTGCAGGGAAGTATATTGGGATCTCACGTATGAGAATTCTAATGGACCATACGATAATTTCGACTTATAGTTATGTCATGGCAAAGACGACCACCTATCTCCTGCGTCTATCTGTCTCATACAGCCACACAAGCATGTCCGTTTGTGTGGTCGACTTAGATTTGGCAGTTTTCCTCGCCACCGGGCAGTCTCCACTTTTTTTCTACCCTCCTAGCGCTTCCAAGGCATTAGGCCGTTGAAGCTTATGATACGCTCTTCCAACAGCTCGCCCATATCTCTTGATACCCACTGGCGCCTATAGGACCGACCATTTAGAGTCTGATAGATAATCCTATCCTAAAATATAAATATATTACAAGTATACTACTAATCCCACACATCCGGAAGAGATCCAGAAACTTCTTGATAGCATATTATTATCAAAGTGGTTGTGAAGAGGAACGTGGCAACGTGCAAATTTCCACTTCCGGCGGACGTGGATATTGGATCCGACATTTTTGTTTTCATTATTCTAATCAAGCTGGATCCGCACGAACCACACATATCAACGATGCATCCCCCATCCCGAAGTAAAAAGCCCCAGCCATTAAAACAAAGAAATGATCTAGATCTCATTACGACCTACAATCATTCCCGGGGAGATGAAGGCCCTATATTTCTAGACATGCCTTTTTATTATTTTGTTCCCCATGATATCTTTAACGCGTTTTCTCTCTGGAAGCTTAAAGACCCGCCCGAGGTAGAAAAGGCGATGAGAGGATTCACTTCATAAATCTGAATTCAGTTGCACGGTTCACATCGGGAAGCGTTAGTTTTTTCCCGAGTATCACGAGTAAAGCATTTCCCAGAAACTTTGCAGATGGTTAGTTTACTGTCCCTCCGAACGTTATAATAAAACGAAAACTGATATAAAATTGTCTGGTATTCGAAATACGAAAGCAAATTCATTTGTGTGATTATAGTGTCCAAGACCTTTTGTAAACTGGGCTTTGCCCTCCAGAGAGAATGGATCGCCTGACGCAGCTTTAAAAAAATGAGATACCGCCCCGAGACTGCCACATCTTGCTCGTGTTGTTTCAACAAATAACATCATAAGAGTTGCATAATATTCATGGATTATTACCCTCGATCGCGATCTCCAGCGAGGTTCCTTATCCTTCTTCCTCTTCCTCTTCCTTCTCCAGTTCGTTCTCAGCATTCTCAGACAGCGCTTTTTTTATATTTTTTTTGGCGGTCTTTCCTTTCTGCTAATGGTTTCCGCCGCAGGCTCATCATGTGAAATGCAACGGATTTCCTTATGGTAACGAGGAACTTTGATAGACAGGGGAGTGTCGTTTCTCGATATCTACCACATATATCTACCCTCATCGAGTCTGCTTATAACTGTTAATATTTCATTTCATTTTGGTGATGAGTTCCATTTCGTAAGAGAGTAAAACGAGCCATAAGGGATATTATAATAGGTTTTCGGTATGAGCGTTGTTTATATTTTCTCAAAGCGTTTCCGTTGTGGGAGATATGCTGGTCTTCTCATCTTTTTCTTTCAATCTTTTCCTCTTTAAATCTTCGCCATCTCACCTCAGCTCTGCTGCTTATCCTTCTCCGTCTCCCATCCCCCAAAAACCACAGACAAAGAAGTAGGTTTGATAAATTAACATTGTTCAAAATGGGGAATCGGAAGATCATCATTTGGTCTTATAATTCAAAGAACTTCTCATCGACTTATCGGAATTTTTACAAAGTCATGGGGAGATTGTCCTGTTTTTAATAGTTGATGAAACAGTATAGCCTAATGTTGGTTGCAAGTGTTTTTCACGATGTTGTTAATATTATCGTCTAGGGAAGTTGCGTCTTGAGTCTGTATTGCTATTCCTTCGGAGATTGTATTAGTAAGTTGTTGTTGTTGTTGTTGTTGTTGTTGTTGTTGCTGTTATTGTTGTTGTTGTTTTGCTGTGTTGTTATTGTTGTTGTTGTTATTATTATTATTATCTTTATTACTAATTTTGTTACCACTGTATCCCTGTGTTGTTGTTGTTGTTGTTGTTGTTGTTGTTGTTGTTGTTGTTGTTGTTGTTGTTGTTGTTGTTGTGGATAATGTTGTTGTGGCTGTTATCGTTTACAGGATGCTGTTAGCGTTTGTGTTGTTATTGCTTTGGACTGGTGCTANCTGTATCCCTTTGTTGTTGTTGTTGTTGTTGTTGTTGTTGTTGTGGATAATGTTGTTGTGGCTGTTATCGTTTACAGGATGCTGTTAGCGTTTGTGTTGTTATTGCTTTGGACTGGTGCTACTGTACATGTAGTTCTTGTTATTATTTTTTTTTGGTGGTATTTAACGTGCTTGTTTGAGTATACATAATATGTGTGTGTGCGTGTGTGTATATGTATATGTATATGTATGTGTGTGTGTGTGTGTGTGTGTGTGTGTGTGTGTGTGTGTGTGTGTGTGTCTACGTGTGTGTGTTTGTGTGTATGGTGGTATTGTCAGTTGTAATGCAGTTATTGTCGTCGTTATCATCATGTTGGAGGTGATGTAACAGTTTGCGTGGTTGTTGTAATGGCTGTCTCTTCTTCCACTTCTTCCTCCTTCCCCTTTCCCTCTCCCTCCCTTTTCATTCTGAACTTTAGCTCCTTATTGACAAAAAGTACAGTACTACCTTTCCTCAAGTCATATCATTGTAGCTTGTGATCTTCAAGCGAACTATTACAAAAAGTTATAAAACCGTACCCAAAAATGGAACACTCCAGTTGTTTCTAAAACTCACCATCTTCTCCTTCGGAACGAGGAGAGGAATCTCCCAACCTGGGACGCAAAGATATCCATATTACCAAACTGGTTGTCCAGAGGAACCTCAGTTCCAGACGTTGGCGGACAGCGAAGCGAAAGCGAAAACTAAGTGACGCTAGTTACCCGCTCTGATGCGCGGGCACAAATTAGCACCCCCAATTCATTCAGTCGTGCATTTAGCGAGATGAGATTTTATTTACCCGGGCAAGATTAGAAGTCTCTATGTCTGCTGCTGGGGTGTGAGTTTCAATCCTCCAGGCTTCACGTTCGTCTGCTACATGGGCCCCACACCGACCCGTGGGCCCTGTGGCCTTGCAGCTGTCGCTGGTGCCTCCACTTGCCAGAATCAAGGATGTCAACCTTCCGGAAAAAGGTTTCCATTCAGCTCAGTGGCGTCAACAGACTTGATATCTATGGGCGTACATCTAGCATGTTGATGAAGATGGATAGATGGATGGATGGACGGATGGATGGGAGATGGATGTCGAGGGAGACGGTGTTAAGTGGTTGCTTTCGAGAGGAACAGAGCATGTAAATTTAGATTCTGTGGGAGTGTCCCGAAGGTAGTGATGTTGTTTCAATGCCCAAGAGCCAAGAAGACGGATAAATGGAAATGTGAAGGATGTTTAGGGTCTTGGTGGGAGGAAACATGAGGGCAATGTGCAGGGATTCTCCCACCTAGTGCTTCATTTAGGGTTAAGGGTAGGGATAGGAAAAGGAATAGGGATGGGGTAGGGATAGGAACAGGGAAAGAAAATCATCCTTGGAATAGTCCTTAAACAGTATCACTATCCAGACTCTTTCACACTCGTTCATGTGTTCTTTGTCTTTCCCGACCTTGCCCCTTACCCTAAACCACGCACTAGGGAGAGAATCCCTGGATATCACTGATGTGGTGCATTCAGTATGATAAGACTTCTTTTATACAATCAGCTCCGTTTATTCGCAACTCTCCAGAAGCAAGAGAAAAATTGCGACCAAGTGGAGTCAACATACTATTCAAGAGATTCCTTGCCATAAGAATAAAGATAGATCTCTAAGCCTCTCGTTGCCAGGCCAGAAGAGAAGTGATGTGGTGGATGGTAAAATCTATTCTGATTAGAAAATAACGTGGAACTTTCATGTGGAGCCGTGAATTAGACTCAGTAAAACAAGCAACAGGATCCATTCATTGTATGGGATTGCCATGCCACTGCGTCCAAACTGTTCCGCAAATGATGTTTAAACTATTATATAAAATAGATCTGATATAGATCCATTCAAGGGAATGGCAGGAACGTACATCTGTTACCTCAGAAAGCGAGTATTGGGTCAGAGAGGACACACATGTTCACAATTCCGTAACCAGCGCAGCTAACGCTCCTGTTGACCCAGTTACAGTACACTAATGATGTCGCCTCTGTTGTAATGTTTTGTCTATGACCTCATGTTACTGCTTTAATATACTTATTCGTACTTAAGCTGTTGAATAAAGTTATTAAATGTGTTAAACGTGATGCAGGACGAGCTGATAACACTGTAATGGGGCTTTTTAAATTCCTTTTTTTTTAAAGTTCGTCTTATTCATATAAGTTTTTCTTATTCAGACCAAAGGCCAATTACGATGCATTCATGCTTAAAACAATTATATAATTTGCAAACTACAATAGTATTCTTTTTCACTAATCAAAGCTCTTTCGTCCTCTATCCTTCTGTCAGTATGTCTATTTGTCAATCTCTCCTCACTTAGACCTCGTCTCTTGCGCATTTTCTTTATCACTCAAGGTCTTTTTCTTTTTCATTTAGTCATACAACAGATATACTTTCTGTCGTTTTTTTTCTTTCTCCCTCTTTCTCTTTTCCCCCTCTCTATGTTTCTCTCTCCGTATTTCGCTCTCCCACTCTCTCTCTCTCTCTCTCTCTCTCTCTCTCTCTCTCTCTCTCTCTCTTTCTCTCTTTCACTTTCTTTCTCTGACATATATTGCCTCCAGCTCCGTGCACACCTTCATAAATAAACAATGTATCTTCCCTTGTCATAACTATTATTAAATTTCGACAATACAGTTATTTTCAAAGAGCGGTCAGAGTTCTGCAGGAAGACCTGGGAGCCATCATCGAATACCGTGTTTTCTTTTACCATCTGACTTTATAGCATAGGTAAGCAATAACAGATTTACAGTAATAACAGATTTACAGTATGTAGGCGATTCAAAGATGAATTCTAAATAAACTAGCCCCCAGCTATATGAACTTTCAGTACTATACAGATACATGTAAAATGCAACTAACTGCTTTACTCACCATCTGTTGTTTAGGTTTGAGGCACTATTAGCCAGCTGTGATACTACTCTGATACAATATTCCCTATCAAGGCAGGTGTACTGATATGACTTATAATGTATCAGCTGTCTGCAGTGCAAATCTCGTAACTCTGTCGCAAAGAAGAAGAGAGCTACACTATTGTATCCGACCAAGCTTGGCATAAGAGTTGGGAAGGAGGAGGTGGGTAAGGTAGGGTGGGAGGAGAGCAGAGGGATGTTGAGCCGTAAGTGAATCCGCGTCCCTGAGAAAAGCATTTTTTGCAGCTCGATGCCTTACTGGTTTCAGAATCACTCGAGCAAAAAGCCAAATATTCTTAAGATGTCACTGTAGATGAGTATCTACCGTGAAAACTTACGAACCCTCTCGCCGAGAGGGAAAACCAACTGTTTATTTATCGACATTAGGAAGAGAAACACGAACAGCGGCTACTGTTTCACTAGCTGTCAGTGCGCCAGCGATTTGACGACAAATTACCTAAATAAACCAACCCAACTCTGAGGGTTTTGTTGATACTTTTTGTTGTGTTAAAACGGTTTCTTTTTCAGCCGGTGGGGGCCTCGGCCGTGGGGTTATTGAAACGTGGCTTTTCAGCGGCGTTAATGAAGGAGGGAGGGGGAGTGTCATGTATCTGAGCCGGGGCTCATCTTTCGTGTCACATCTGAACCGCGTTTTTGTGTTGGGAAAATGGCAGATTGTGATGTCTTCACTGACTGTCGGGCCTGAAGCCAGTCCTGGAGGGGGGTTAGGTTGTTAGTCTGGCAAGTTTTTTTTTTTTCATCCCCTTTCCCTACCCCTTCTTCCCTCTCCCCACTGTCCTTTCAGTCCTCCGCGTGTAGGTTTGGCCTGGAGAGTGTGTGTGTGTGTNGGGGGGGGGGTATGGTGAAGTGGACCATTTTTTTTCTTTAATTTGGGAGGGGGAGGGTACCTGGGTGGAGAAGGACGATAGCCTTTTTTGCAAACCAGTCTTATTTCTCTTTACATTTTTAGCGACAAGACTAGATTTGTTTAGCCTAAAAATTATCAGAGAGTTGGAGTTGTATGAACTTTTCTTAGTGTCAACACAAAAACTGTGAACCAGAGAAAAATACATGCATGCAATAAAATAAGATTGCATAAAAGTGCATGGTTTTAGGCGCATTAAATATTGTCATATAACTCGCATAATGGAAACAGTTCAAAGTAGTGATAGATTAATAAATATGCTGTGGTTCCCGCAAAAAAAATAATTAAAAAGTTTAGCTCCCAGGGTGAGATATCACTAAATAGTGTATTTTTCTTGCTGCATAGGCGAACTCTAGAAGCTAAAAAAAAAAAAAAGACAATCACCGGTGAAAGAGGGAAGTTAAATGTTAATGTACAAGATAAAACAATAAAGGGCGGGATCCTAATTTTAGCCAATATAAATATTTAGCATGCAGTGCAGTCAGCATGGAGTATTATATTTGACATTTTGTACAAAAAGAGGACAGCAAAACAGACAGCACAATTGCAAAGAAAAGTGATGGGTTTGGCTAGAAGTTTGGAACGGCTTCTATGAGTTGTATTGATTAAAATATATCTGTAGAGTGACTCAGGGATAAGGACAGGGCAATGTGGAAATGCAACTTGTGAACCATTCTCACAATTCGAAGACTTTCTTAAGTCTGAGGTTTGTGGGTTCGGCTCTCGGAGCTTGTTTCATTCTAAGGAATAGACGTTCAAGTCCCGATCTTCACTCCGCTCAGTTGTTAATAATCAGCTGGATTTTAAAAAAAAGTGGAGGGATCAGGATACTGCATTGCGGCGACTAGCAATGATTTTTTTATGTGTTCCATATGTAATGTCATATAGTCATATTATGTATGGTGTGAATTGTTCTATGAGAGGGTGTTACGAATGAGATGTATTACACTGGATTGACATTGTAATTTAAGTTTCTTTCGTGGTAAATAAAATTCCATTTTTTCCCAAACTTAATTGCTTCTGATTTATCTAATAACAAAGTCTGAGAGAGTTCCTCAGTTTGCCCACTGTGTTTGATCTCAGAGTTATTCTCCACTACCCAGGTTAGACTGAAGGTATGGAGATGCCAATGTTTCTTTTCACTGCTGGCTATAAGGTTTTACATCCCTCATTAACTTATCCAGGGATGCCATGCCAAATTACCTTCTAGACATAATAATATTGTTCAATTATTCCTCCAAATCTGTCCTGTTATGACAAAAAGGGACATAGGCTCAATAAATCGTAGTGCATAATAATATGTGCCTTTTTTGTCAAAAGACGGCAGAAATTATGACACATAGAAAAATGCCAAAATACCAATAAGATCTTGAGAACTAAGACAGTGAATCAGGCTGATCTACTAATATTTTAGGCCTTTTCACACAGTAAACAGGGTAACAATACCCAGCAAGTAACAACCATATAATTTATATTTGAATGGTTAAACTTCACTTATTCTGAGTGTACAAATATATTTCCACCTATCTAAGCCATTGAAATTCAAATCTAACTCCTTTCCCCCTCTCTGCATGGTCAAATTTTCTGATTTTATAGAGGCTATTTAATATTGCATTCCAAAATGCCAGATACTAGTGATATCATCATACCTGAAGCCACAATGATCAACGTCTCAGAGTGAAAGAGTATAATATATTATTATACTTGGCTAATGATAATGAGCAGCATGGCCGAATGGTCACTGCCTAGCCATGCTGTATGTGCAATTTACTCACGCCTTTTGTGGTCTGCTTCTTCTGTATAGTGGGTACCTGGCTGTAGGCCGTGGGCGATAATGTCAGAAAGTTAATGAGCAGGGTGTGTAAATGTCTCTAGGAGGTTAAAAAAAAGTCTTAAACTTTCTGGCCTGCCCGCGTAAAATCATTTTAAGTCGTATAAACGGCTTTGGCATGTATATATATATATATGAGACTTATAAACCTGGTCATTGATAGACGATAGCAAATATTATGGGGTAATTTTTTTTCTTGGAAAAAAAAAATCTCTAAGCGCGTAATTTTCCGCTAGAAGCAAGATGTGGTAGGTAACGGCCCACAAAAATCTTTACTCACTTACGGGCTTTTGTCAATGGAGACAGACTTGCTTAAAACACAGCGAATGCTCTTGATCTGGACACGACCACCTTGTTACATGAGCGTGCTTTTAGAGCACTCGCTTATTAATAATGGAGAGAGTGTCAGTAAACAGCAGCTATTTCTTATTTTTATGCACTTAACTGACTATCCGTGTGCATTTCTCTCTCCCTCTTTCTGTCTCTTTCAATCTTTCTGTCTCTGTCCCTCTTTCTCTCCTCTATCTCCCTGTCGTTCGTGATCCGTTCCTTCTATCTCCCGTGTAGGTCTCTCGCTCTCTCATCAGGCTCATTGATCTTGGTAGGGTTGGCACGCACGCACGCACTGCTCACCTACACCTCTCACTCACCCAATAATAGCCCGTTTAGCTCCGCCCCCGGTATCAGAGGTTGGCCCCTCCCCCAGTCATATTGTTGTTGCCTGTCTCGGTGTGGCGTGGATGAGTGCTGTATAGGGGATGCCAGATGATCTCTGATCCCTGATGGTCCACACATGGGAATAGAAAGGAAGGTAGTTTCTATTCTACTCCCATTCTCAGGTTGAAATACAGGCAGATAATGAGGGCAGTTAATATGCTTTACAGCTTATGTAACAATATATGCTTTGTCGGTACGTTTCAGATGTTTTTTTCATAAAAAATGAAACGAATGTTACGAAAGACTCTGTGTGTGGGTATTTTTTCCCCATGATATATAGCTCACAGATCAGAGAAAGCAATTTGCACGGCTAAAACTATCTCATCATGAAAGTCTTGAGCAAGCCCACCTCTTCCAAAGTTTTTTGTGTGGTTTTTTTATTTTGCGTAAATTTTGATAAAAGATTTATCATTGTTTACTCTCCCCAACCTCTGAGTCTCCTGCCCCACAAATCCCCGCCCCTTTTCCTTACCACAGGGAAAGGTAGGCTTGTAATGATGCTAGTAAACCAGTTTGGCACATAATTATATACTGACCGGCACTGAAAACTCCATTAAAGGAATGATGCCTATAATAAAGAAACTAACCAAGCCACAGGATGAAATTGTATCCTATTTTCAAACATGATAATAATTGTTCATAGGAGGAGATTTTTTTTTTTAATTGAATTTCAGTAGAAGATTTATTACATTTTACACCTTACCGGCGATTGTTAATAAGTGATTGCGTTTCATAGTAGAAACTTCTTGGAAGTGTAGATAAATTTGCTGCCAAAAGTAGCTGCGATTATTTGGTGACTTTTATGCATAACATTTTGAATGCAGCATTCTGTCTTCTGAACGCTTTTGCAATTAAACGGACGTTGCTACTGAATAGATTGCTATTACTTATTAGGCGTAGTTGACTATCTCTGCTTGGCACGATGTCATTATGTATATGTTTTCCCTTTTGCATGCACTGCACATCTATTTCTATGTTACGCTTTTTCGTGCGTGCAAGTGCGCACACGCATTCCGGTCAGATCAGGGAAACACAGTCACGCCGAAATGACGACAGCAGCGGAAGAGGAAAACTTGTAATAATGTCCTAATGCATTAACCTCATTGCTGTTAAGTCACCGGTTTTTATGTCACATGCATGCAATGCACTGTAGACACACATACGTTGTATTGGCTTTTGTTTTCCATCTGTGACTTCATTTTGTCTCGTATGTTTACCACAAGTTATGTGAACGCGCTGTAGCAGTCCTTCTTAAAGACCCGCTCGGAGTACAAGAGGTTGGAGAAGAAGCGTGACGGGACACTTAAGTAATCTGAATACAATCTACACTTCACACTGAAGCATTTTTGTTTTTGTTTTTCTGAATGTCATGAGTGAAATATTTAATTTCATCCTGCATAGAAACTTTGCAGATCGCTTCGGCTTACTAGGTTATCCCTCCAAAAATTGCAGTAAAGAAACTTGATGTATTAAAAACGTCTCGTATTTGAATTATACGAAAGAAAGCAAATCCATTTTAATCGAGGAAGTGTCCAGGGCGTTTTATTTTAGGCGGGACTCGCCTATTGGCGGTAACGATCGGATGGGGCAGCTTTAAATTTCAAGCGAATTTGCCAAGCTTATTGCTGAGTTCAGTGAAGCGAAACATGACATGTCACATCTGATGCCGTCCCCTAAGGACCTTGTCACTCCCATCTCCACTTCCCAGGGTTTCAAACGGGGCAAAACTCTCATTATACTCATAATATGCTGGATAAATGCGCCACTGTTTACGTCTGAGACATTCCCCTTTTATCCTCTCTCTCCCTCTTCCCACC
>JAWQUT010000448.1:476862-509647 GCA_033807755.1 Ellobium chinense
CCCCCCACCCGAATGCCTGTTTTTCAGTCTCCGTATTATGAGATGCTGTATGGATTTTGCCGTCTATTGCAAGGTTTTAAGAGGTTCATACGTGGCCAAACTCTCATTTCATTCATAGGTGGAAGAAGTCTTTGGTTTGGGCCCCTTCCTCTCCCCCTTCCTCTCCCCCTTCCTCAGATCTGATTCTTGTCCAGCCTCTGCTATGTCGAGGCCACAAGACTTTGTGGGAGGGGATAGGATGTGTGTGTGTNGGGGGGGGGGGGGAGGAGGGGTAGTCTCGAATCCGACCTGAAGTAATGGACCCTCCTAAATGTCGTGTCCACCCTATCATTGCATCCAGCTGGCTGCACAGTGAGAAAAACTGCGACCACAATCCCTTCAGAATGAAAAAAAAACCACCTCGTTTATAGTGCAGATATAACCGGTGTAAGTGTGTGTGTGTGTGTGTGTGTGTGTGTGTGTGTGTGTGTGTGTGTGTGTGGTGTTTGGGTGTGTGTGTGTGTGTTTGTGTATGTGTGCGTGTATGTGTGTGTGTGGTAGTGTGTGTGAATGTGTATGTACCTGTGCTTGTGAGTGTCTGTATATGTTTGTGAGTGTGTAGGCATGGGGAGTGGAGGTGTGCACGCGTACAGACCTGCGTGCATACGAATGTGCGTGAGTGCATGAGTAAATGCATGCTGTATGCATGTCTGTAATTAAAGGATTTTTTCTCTTTCCTTCGTGTGAACATAGTACAGTGTCGCTCATGTCCAGATCAACTTTCTAGTGGTGGACTTCTCTTATTAGTCTTATCCTATCTTATCTTATCTTAACTTATCCGCAGTATTCCTCCAGGAATGAAGTCCAGCTATTCACATGGTTGGTGTCAAATTCTAAATAAGCGTTACTGGTTTAAGGCTGACTGGACATTGTAACTAGTATACACGAACACACTGGTCATTATACCCTTCTACTATACCCTTCTCATTTCCAGCGTCACTTCATTAAGTATGGCCTATGACCTTCTAGTCATGGAACCTCAGCCTCTTTAACCAAATTGCTTCATACATCGACAAATGCGCCGCACAATCATTTATGTTTTTCACCCAGGCTGACACTGACAGCTGTAAATTACATAGCACGTTGTTTTTTTTTTATTTCTTGACTGCCAGTGACGTTCCTTATAAAAGATGTAAACGCGTTTTAAATCACCTTCTTGAGTGATCTAATTAGGACAGTATAGTATGGATTTGTCCTAGAAGAAGAATTTTGTTAACTACTATCGACTCTGCTTAATCGGAATTTTCTCTTAATGGCAATATAATTTCCTCATATAACTGAATTGACGTCATGTGCTGTATGGTTTAACCTGGGTAATCTCTGTATGTTTTCACAGGAATGTGTTCCATGTTTCCAATTGCTGTTAAGCGAAGGAACTCTATAAACCACTGAACGGTGGTGCTCAGGATCTTAAGACCAAAACAAGACAATATCGACGGAGACGACGATCAACAGAAATGACATCAGGTGCACAGCATCACCATCACTATCCTTGTAGCTATCATCACTATCATCATTTATCATTATCATCGTGGTTGTCGTCGTCGTCGTCTTCATCACAACAACCATCACGACCACCACCACCATCACCACCACCATCATCATCATTACCATCGTTGTCATCATCATCATCATCATCATCATCACCATCATCATCATTGTTATCAGCAATATCATCACATTGACATCTTTTCGCTTTGCAAGCCATGGTGATTTCATCATGTCTACTTTTCTCAAAATTCGCCCTCCTTTATTTTCATGTAAAAAAAAAAGGAAAAAAAATAATGACAACATAGCAACAATAAGAACAATAATTTACTAGGTCACAAACTTTTTTTATTTTATTTTTTTTTCATTCCTTATCCTTGTTCTAAATTTCTTGCCATTCTCACCCTTCAGACACGATTCTTGCATTTTCCTATAATTTCGAAAAATCAACTTTTTTTTTTAATATATATAGTGCTAGACTAGATCTGTGAGCAAGGAACGTCTTCTCCGCCATTTGTTTCTGTCGCTCACCCGCTTACTCACACGGCTCTGCCCTAGCACTCATTCACTCACTCAGGCTGCAATTATTCAGAAATACGCGAACACTGACTTTACCACTGTAATTATGTTTGCACGTGCGCCGTAACTCACGGAGGTCGTCCGCGCTGGGGCTGGAACTTTTATATATTTTATATATATACAGTATATATAATAATAATATACATATTTAGTTATTGTTCATTATACTATGCTTGCTGGCTTGATTCCTTCATTCTTAAAATTAATCTCTTTCTTTTATCCCCTTTTGCTAAATGTCTTCCAAGATACATAGCATTTTTCTTCCCATACCCAAGACCTTGTCATTCTCCTTACTTTTTTTTAAATTCATTTGTTCGCCCAAGTTCGGTTTCTTGTCATTTAGAGCGTGTCCATTTTACAGAGCTGTTTTGTGTTTTGTTTGTAGTGAGGTAACAGTGTATTTGCAATGTTGTTAATATACGTATTATCATGAATGAAATGTATAACATTGTATAGCATTTTAAAACATATTCCCTTCAGAGCAAAGAAAGGTAGATTTTTATCCTTTGTCTTGTTTTCAATACAATTATCTGGATATCAGTTTGATTAGTCCAAATACACCCAAACATGACATTACAGGGAACCTAACCAATGTTCCTCTCATTAGTCCATTACAGTACTGACGCGCATCTTCCAGAGAAGCATTTTGAGATCTTTGTCTTTTCCATAAGCGTCTTTATCTCTCTTTATCTTGCACACCACAGTCTTTTGCCTGGTCATTAAACTGATCTTGTTCAGCAGTGTGTCCCATGACTGGGAACCACACCCTTATTCATATCAGTACCTCTTTTAGTACTCTGGAGTGATGAAAGATCTATAGCAATCTATGCCCCCATTCTTTTTTCTTTTTTCGCTTATGCAGGGCAACAAGCTCTTGCATATTCATTAAATCCGCCAGACCAATTGCGTGTTAAAATCTCGCCACAATGCAAAAAAAAAAAAAAAGTTGCACGTTCAGGTTTACTATTTTCAAAGATAAGTTTGCTGAGTCACATTTTCCCTGAGCGACAAAATAGATCTGTGACTTTTTACAAACGCCTTCGTTTTTTTTTTCTTTTTGCTTGCATAGTACGCTTCTTGCGTGTTCATCAGATTATCTGAGACTAGACTCCCGCTGATATGCACCATAAAATAGAAGAAGTTTCCATGTGTACTACAAAATACTAACTCTACAAGTTCCGGCGCGACTAAACAGATCTTTGTCTTCCTACAAACGCCGTCATTTTCTCTCGCAGAATGTCGATCCTTTTGGCTCATGACAGGGTTCTGTTTTAAGCAACACGTAGTTTTAACAGACGACCTGATGTTTAAGGCTGGAGCGGCGTGCAGTCAAGTATTTCGAAATATCAGATTTTTGTCTCTAAAAGCCTTAGTTTATGATATATTTATAGTTGTGGCTCTTGCTCCTAGTAAGTTTATATCGGGTAACAACGCCCTAGCGATTTATAAACGCCGGATACATGGCAAGAAATTACAAACCGCTTATCAAAACAAAGCAATTGGTTGCGAGAGGATATAGAAGTGTACAGTATTATATGAAGTGCGTATATATAATCGATGAGGGTGGGAAAAAAAAATAAAGTTATTGTCTCCGAAGCATGACTTTGTACTCACATGATGACATGAAAAGTGCAAAGTCAGTGAAACGGTGGTTGAGTTATTAATGGACTTTCAATAGACCAAAATAACTTATAGCAAAGAACCCAGCATTAAGCCGTGATGGGATGTAGGTTTATGGTAAAACAATTTCATTGGTGGTTTTCTTCAAGTTTCATTCTTCACCCACGCATCGCGGAGTGATATCTTTTAGAAACGCCTCCACTCACTTTTAAGTGAAGATTTGTCAGGGAGGCGGTAATTAAAATTCTAAAATGAAGATACAACAAAAATCACTCATGCCCACAATTTGAGAACCAGAACTTAGAAGAGTCAGTGCGTTGGCGTTCCAACTAGACCAGGAAGTTTCGAAAGAGGAAGCACAAAGAGGATGTTTATAAATTATGCTGAATTGTTGATATCAGTTTGTTTATTTTAGTCTATTGCTTTTTAAATAGTAAAGTTGATGCTATATGCGGCCATAATCAATTGTGTGCTAATAATATGATTGTTAGAACTAGGCTTTATGCCAGCCAACCCAACCTTATGCCGGGTCAGCATAGCAAAATGCAAGGCGAAGACCGAGCATGAAGCTTAGAGTCCCAGCATTCTCAAACGAAATTATATTATCTGTTCCAAAAATGCAATATCAAAACAGCCTAATATGGAGCTGACACGATGAAAACCCAATCCTTTGTGCTTTCTCTTTGTCCTTCGGACTCCCCTCCACCCCACCCACACCCCTTCCCCACTCCACATCGTTATTCCTTCCTCAAGAAACCTCCGCAGCTGACAATGCATGTACATGACAATATAATAATATGTACATTGTGGGTGCAGCCATGCAATACATTGTGGGCGCAACCTTCGACCAACCTAACTAACAATACTAACATCAGCAGAGGGCTTCATTGACTTTGACCTCTTGTGTGTTGACTAAGCAAGCGGCTGAGACGAATAAGGCTGCGGTCAGGGGTCAGACGGCTTGAAAGTCCTGCACATGGTTGGTGGTACAGTATATATAGTAAAGTAAAGAAAATCGAAGATGAATCTGACACAAATACTAAAACCCAGTTCCGTACATCTTCGGTCCCATAAGAGAACCTCTGACGAAAATTCAGATTTTTATTTGGTGGCCGGCCGCGTATAATGTGTTTCGTATAATGTGTTTCAATTAGAGACATAATAAAGACAGCATAATATTATGCAAAGAAAGATTAAACTTATTACATGTATGTTATTTCGACTCTTTACATGTCTCTCAGGCAAACTTGTTGGAGACTGTCACGAAGACGATATAGACCTTTCTTGAACAGCCGCCTCCATGATGTTAGAGTTTGTTTATTTGACTTTAGGTTTTACGACGCCTCAGCACACCAATGGCTATTTGCTTAACAACATCTAAATGTACAACACGTGGATCTGATGACAAGAAAACTCTCTCACATGGCTTCCCTTAATTATTGTATTGCCTTAACCGCAGTAAACACTTCTGTTTTGAGAGTTTCGCGTGGTTACCGCACTGCGTTAAGTAACGTAAACATAATGCATACGGCCACTGGACTCTTTCTTTTTCTTGTTCATGTCGTTGACAAGATCATCATCAATGAAGAAAAAGTAGTGTCTTGGCAACTGTCTTCTATACTTATTGTCAACACATTCGCCATCAATATCACTACAGTTAACAGTACCACCACGACCACAGGATATTCATCACCTACCGTCAGCTTGGTCACTATTATAGGAACCATGAAAAGCATCACCACCATCATCACCACTTCCACATTCCTCTTCCACCACAATGTTATAGTGTAAAATCAAATGAAGTCTCTTGGTCATTACTCTCCAAAGCTGTCGTTATTAGACTGATATTCAGATGCCCTCCCCCCNAAAAAAAAAAGTTTACTTAATTCAATATCCAATCAATTCAAAAGTTCCAAAGAAAATGGGGTAAAACGTAAAGCACCTTAACAGGCAGATGAAATGAATATTTTTTTTCAAGTTTCATTAAACCTAGATCTAGATGCTATATCTTTGGCACAAGAAAAATAAAAAGAAAACACATGTAAAAAAATGATGTGCCTGCGCCATTGTGAGATGCACATCAGGTTCGCTATTGTTACAGATGTGTTTATAGTTGTTTCTTAAGTGCTGACATAGCCAGGCATAACCAACTGCTAGCTGTTTGAAATTTGCAACATTAGGAGGCAATATCCATCCACTCATATGAGAAAATGTTAGCTGCATAAAATCTGAATTATTGACGTTTTTGAAATTAAGCAAATTTTCATTTTGGTCACCGGCAAAAATGTTTCCTCCCATATTTCCGTCACCTTCTACTCTGATACCTCTAAATCTACCTCCTTGTTCTTTTTGTTTCTTTTTGTTTCATAGCCTCTGTCATACTGGTTTCTCCGCTGCTGAATTGCTCTCAATAAAAACACAAAAAAAATCTTCTGTCCATTGATTTATATTCTGGCTCTTTCTGCAACAATGCCCGCCTTCTTCTCCTTCCAGAACAGTTTGGTCTCTGATATGAAGTAGAAATATCACGATTTCGAACTTAAGATACTCGAATTCCTCGTTTACTCGTTGCAAGGACTACGGCTGTATGCATAATCCATACGTTAGTAAAGGTATTGCGTTAACTATAGTGAGCACTGCAAATGTTTAGAATTTTCCCATGGTTGCCACAGTGCGTATGTAACTAACGTAAGGATTATGCATATGGCCATTAGTTCTTTGCTTCTAGACTAGATCTTTACATTAAATTTACCTGTAAATACAGGACTGCTTAAAGAATGTATACTCGTTGCAGTGCTTTTGTCTGAAGACTTTACGTGTATATTTAGTGTACCCTTATAAGTTTACCCTATATGAACGGCCGGTTCCTTGCAGTTGGAATTCATGAAGTCCAACCATTGTAGCTTTCTTCCTCTTTCCTCAGATTTCTATCCACTTCCTCAGCTTCCCCTCTTCCATCTCTACATTTTCCTTACTTTCTCCTTTCTTGTACTCCCTGTCTTTAATTTTTTTTTGGGGGGGCAAAAATCTCCTCCCCTAGAAATACGCACCATTTTCTCTTGCTATTCTAATACGAACAGTGAATAAAGGTCAAGACAATACACAACCGTGATGACTTAGAACTTCACACATTTTCTCACACGATCAAATAAACAAAGTGACTCATCTTCTCTCAAGGACACAAAATTAATTTATTAATGTTCTTAAAGGTCATGTGACAGTTAGTACATATACACTGGTATTGAAAATGAAAAGGGACACAGAAAGTACGCATGCTCAGAGCGGCAAAGATGCAGGCGATGATGATGATGATAATTATGATAATGATAATGATAATGATGATGGTGATGATAATGATGATGATGATGATGATGATGATGATAACTCATATGATATCTATTGATGAAGAATTTAAGGGTTTTGCCGAAACGTTTAAGTTGTGAGTTTACATTTTCAGCTCCTATAAATATTTCATTAAAAGTATATCTATATCGAGCTGAAGTAATGCTTAAAATTTAAAAATTTTCGTTTATTTTACAATAATGATGATGATGATGATAATGATAATAAAAACTAACTCCGAAAATGTATGTACTCGTATATCAAAATGTGTTAAATTCTTATAGTGTTCTTTTCTTATTTATGCGTGTGCAGTGCTGGATTAATATTTTCTAAATCAATGATGATGATGATGATTTTGATGATGAAGATGATGATGATGATGATGATGATGATGGTGATGATGATGATGATGATGATGATGATAGCTACCTGTAAACTTTTAACTGAAAAAGTCACGCCAAACGTTTTGAGTAGTTGTAAAGTTAAACACCATTCGTGTTTCACAGTGAGGGTTTTTTCTTTTAATGATTATTATTATTTTAGCAAATATACTTGGAGTTAAAGTACAGTTTAATATATTTTCTGAAGTAAAGATGGTGATGATAATGATGATGATGATCAAAATGACGAAATTAACCCATACATCAACAGCAGTGAGGACTATAACGACGAAGATGATGATGGTAATGATTATGATGATGATGATGATGATTAAAGACGAGGATATTATCAGCGACAACGAGGTCGGAGATGACATCCATGAGGATAAAAAATGACAACCACACGACGTCGACATCGACGACGACAGACGTATAAAACATTACCAAATATTATAGACCCAATTATTTACTAATAATGTACAAGTGAAAGGTACTTCAACTTTCAAATACATGTACAATTATATAAAAATGAAGAGGGCAGAACAGAGATCTAAACTTTGCGCACTGGTTATTTTTTAAATGTCTATAATATGTAATAACATTTCTGCGCTGCTGAAAAAGGGGGGGNGGGGGGGAAGGAAAACTGCTTATTAATTTGTGCTGTAGTGTTAAACAGTATTTACATGAACAAAAAAAAAATTAGACAGGGTTTTCAAATTAAAATAGCAACAACAACAACAGCAATAATAGTAATAATAATATCTTTCTTTTAAGAATAATAATTACATACATGCACTTCTTAGTCTATGCTATTATAAACACATTTACATACAGGATTGTCAATAATATCACTTGGAATAAATAAATGCATCTAGAACACACACACACACACACACACACACACACACACACACACACACACACACACACACACATTCACACACACATGCCCATTATCGTATACCACCTTGGTAAAAGCTCCCGACTGAACCAATACGCCTGTGGATAACGTATTGACACATAATTTGCCACATGCAACTTTTATACATTTATAGCTCAGGAGAAAGGGAACAGCTAGGGGCGTTTTCATTCCCATTTGCGATCCAGCACGCTAAAGAACTATAAATCGCAGAGTCTGTCGTATTCAAATAGGTCAGTTTTGCTACATATGGACTTTAGTCGATATAGTGAAGCAATTCATTCCGCTTCTACGCAACTCCTCATTTTAAAAAAAAATGCTATTAAAGGCAGCTGCTATTTTCAGTATTCTTTTATACAAAAACATAGCATTTTGTTATGTGGAAAATGTCCTGATTAGATTGCCATTATGCGGATCCCGAATACGCGGAATTGACTGTATTGTGCAGCGATTCCCTCCCAGCCTGGATGGACGCCACGCACGGTCAAGCCAGAAGCAAACAGATGTCGTCAGGGAGTGCATAACACCGCACATAATGTACCACTGAGCACCGCCTCACGCTGACTTTTCAGCCAATCTTGACCATGAAGCGCTCAAGTATCATCACCCGCCACTTTCCTTTTTAAACTAGTAAGTATGAAATATCCTAATCACTAATTTTTGATGTAATATAAAATGTATAACACTGGTGTAACGCAGAGGTTAGAGGAACGGCCAGAGAGGGGGAAAAAAAAACTTTTTTGCTAGATGCTGTGGTTCTGAATTAAGGAAATTGTATCCTGAATGTCTAGTTTTTTGTTTTAGACAAAAAGGGGTCACATAACAATTTTAATGTATTCCAAGATGATTGCTTTTTTTCTCTCTCTCTTTTTTTTTTTTTAACTTAGCCTTAAGAACTTTATGATGACTATGTTTTAGATGCATCAGTGATAAGGTTCTCAAATCTCCATTTTACCATGAAAAGCTGCCGGTACATCCCAAATCAATATTTAAATCATGTCACTTGGTGTCATACTTCAATGATCATCTTCGGACTTCGTTAGGTGGCATTTGCTAAATTAGTCGCAGGTCCCATTAATGATATCTGGGACATATAATTTTCTACTGGGACATACGACTTCCTGGTTTTGACAAAATGAAAACAAAACTATTACAGACATTTCAAAGTGACATTTAACTTTGCTGACATCACTTCACAATCCTTTTATCAAAACTACATTTTCCATAATAATAAAAAGCATAATTAACCGGCCCAGTTTCTTTTCTGAACAAAACCCACATGACCTTGTGTTCTCCACACTGCCCGCACAACGTGTTACCCCATTTAGTTATTGTTCAAATAATATAGACAAAGGATTGCTATCGCAGTTCAGCAACTTCCGCCAGTCGACTATGACCATTAAACAACAGTGGCCGTATGCATAATCCATAGACTACGTTAGTTCAAGTACTGCGTTAACAGCAGTGAACACTACTAATGTTTTGGGAGTTTCCCGTGGCCACGGCAGTGCGTTAACTAACGTAATGATTATGCATACGGCCACAGGTGTGGCATAGTAAGGGTCTGAGCCTAGCACTCGTACTGTAATTATGTTATGGTCATGACACTTAAACATGAAAAAAAAAAAAATCAAGTTGACATCAAGTATTGCAGTTTTTTGTTTCTGACATGAGTTCATTAAAAGTCACTGTCATTGTTTCAAACACCAACAAAAAAAAAAAAAAGACAAGATGATACAAGTACAATGATGGATTAAATTAAATAATCTGCCTTCAGTTTTATCCAATAGATGATATGATAATTAGCAAATGGTCTCTTAATTTACAAGCCACAGAGTTTGTGCGATTGAACCGTGATAATATGTACGTACTGAATTCAGATTATTGTCAGCTAAATCTGACGTAGATTAGAGTGAAACGGTGGATTTCAAGCAATGTTTCCATAATAATGCACATAAGGGATCCCACATGTATACATATTATATCTCATTTACAACCTACGGCATGTTTTACAGAGTTCAATAAGTTATTTAAGTTTAATTTTATGCTCTTTGACTTAAAAGATAGATGTGTACGTCCAAAAACAAAACAAAAAAATTCTGAAGCTGACTATCTTTGCTTCAAGGACAAAATATTTGCAAAAGACAGTACACTGATGATAAACTGCTCTCGGCACGATCAAAATAGTAAAGTGGTAATTATCATAAATGATGTCTTCATGATCGAACCGTGGCGTTTTTCATATGTACCATAGTCTATCCTGTAATCAGGTCACTGTCAAATACATCTAATGTGGAATAGAGTTATACGGTGACTCGTAAACCGATGCACCCATAATTAGACACATAATTTGTGCTTATCTCAGATTATCAACCTTATTAATAATCTACGACCAAGTTCATAAAAAAACATTGTAGTTGACACTTCAACCCAAATGCTCCGAGTTCAAACCCTGGCTGCCTAGAAATAGAAGTCCTTGTCTGTGAGGTATTGAATTTTGTAGCAGTGGAGACAAATTTTCTAAAAGCACAGAAATGCACTAAACATAGCAACATAATTAGCAGGTGATTGTTTGTATCAGAGGTTAAATGTCGTTCTTCCACAGAAACGAACTTCGGAGAAAGGAAATAAAAAAGGGATGGTTTGCAGCTTTATTAGTGACTCTAATAACAACGCCCAGTCTTCAAACAGGATTGCCATGCCTGATATGAGGCACAGAGCTACAGACGCCTGAATGACAAAAAAGCGTGACGTGCCCCTTGACCCGCGAACTCTCAACGAGGGAAGCAACGCAACCTTTCTTTCAGCACATTCTAAACAATAACTGGTACGGTGGTTACCGAAGTTTTTGCAAACATGCAATATTTCAAAAAAAAATAAATAAACAGCTTTTCTAAAGGGCAAAACTGACGCCGCCATGCAACCACACATTGGCGAATATAGTGGGATGTCAGTTATCATGAGTGTAAGCTGCTTGTAAAATGAAATGCATGCGCTCATTACCCAAGCTGTCGAAAAGACTGTTCATGTCAACACAGAACGAGTCATAATTTGTGGATGTAAAGCCTAAGTGAGAGTCGAATCTAACATAACAGGGAGTAGCACCTCCTGAGGTCTGAAAAGAGGAGTTGTCGTAAGTTTGAGTATTGCTCATGTGATTGGTTCACAAAGAGTGCTGGATTTTATTACAGATTCATTTCATGGCATTAGTTACTGTCGTTTTGACAGAACTCAAAGAAATCCCCTTGCCACGAGTAATGGGAGGTCTCTCTCACAGAAGAAGACCTGTGACATCCTGTTCGCGAGATGGTATGGAACACAAAATATTTTCATGGGGGTATCGTTATTACCAGGTGCGCACCTTTTTGGGGATCTCATGATTCTGAAAGACGTACATAAGCACATAAGTCTGTTCGTATGGAGTGCCACTTTTAAGAGACAATTCTACGTTGCATGCCAGGTAGAGACAGTCAAAGCAGACCATGGCACATCGCTCTGAGATTATTCAGCTGCTAAGTCCAAGCGTCGAAATTTATCAAACTACATGAATACCAGAGCAGTGACTCTTAAAAGTGCTCTGGAAATGTTTTCAACGAACGAATTCTGCCGCCTTATTGAAAGAACCACGTGCCGAGCATCTGCGTAATATTTGAAATGAAAATGATCAAATCAGAAAGTGGTAAAAGACAAAACCAAACCAAGTGCTCTCTCTGACATAATGAATATCATGCAGCACAGATTAATGTAGAGCCTTGGGCTGCGACAATAATCTGACAGGTTTCGAGACGAATTCTCACATGATCGTCGTTCTGATCGCTTTTATATGTTAACGGTTATGACTAACTACAATGGTATTTGTGCCAACTGTACTGCATTGTAAATTGCCCTACGTGAGAGGATCTCTGTTCTTACTGCTATTATAACTAAGCGCTAAAAAATCTGACATACAAAACATCAGTTAGGTGCATGCTAATCTAAAACATTTACAATCAGTATGTTTATATGAATCCAGAATTACATCTGAAGAGTGTGAAAGTCAAGGGCTTGAAGATAGCCATAACTTTTCACAAAGTCATATAAGCTCGTGAAAACTGCCAATGTCCAGTGATCAATCACATTACTGAGTTGAATTCAAAACAGTGCATATTTTGTATTGCCATCCCACCATGGTAGAGACTGCCGCCGCCTTCACAAAAGGCGAAGGAACTGTCTCTGGATCAGCGACGTCTGACCGAATTCGGACGCAGCGATGTATTCAGCTATTGCCCAGCTCTAAATGTAAACCATTATTATCACGAGGCAGAGCCTAGTACACTGTTCTGACGTGAGAAATTATTCAGGGCCTCTTGAGAGAACTGCTCATGAGCTTTCCCAAAGTCCTGCCTTACAAGTTCGTGAGCTTTACTAAAGTCAACCCTTAGATCACGTTGGTTGAACTCCAAAGAAATGCCCCGTTCACGTGCACTGTAGTCTCTGGCTGCTTCGCGTTGAAGAAACTCTGCCCTGGCGGCGGCAAAGTGGCTCAGCATCTCGTGGTGTGGAGTAAACGCCGGATGAGGAAGTTCCCGTTTGATAAAGTCTGCGCCTGGGCTGCGGTCTCCGTGCGGCGAGCGGTCTGGGCGCTGCTGATGCTGCTCTGGGCGACTCCCAGCGCTGGACGAGCGATCGGGCGAGGCAGCGAGTTCATGGGGCTTGAAAAGTGGACGGGACATGGGATGAGAAGGAGGAGGTGGTGGAGGAGGGCTGGTTGACCTTCGCTGCTCAGCTTGATGCTGAGGCGAGCCCGTGGTGGATGTTGGGTTGGAGGATGAAGTGGAGGTGGACGAGGGTATCCCTGGCGGGAGCTGTAGTGGAGGTGGAGGTGGTCTAACAATATCAAAGGACGAGTTCCTCACAGGATGCTGGAGGTGCGGTGGTAAGAACGGGTTGTTGGTGATGAGTGGGTTGGGCGGCGGAGTGCTCTTGCCGTCAGACACCGGATCGATTTCTTCCAAGTGGGATGGATCGCTGGCCTCGCTGTCCAGATCGCTGAGGCAATCGTCGTCCTCCAGGTCGTTCTCGTGATCCCGTCGGTCTGTGTTGCTACTAGACGGCGATACTGTATCCTCACGTGACGATGACGTAAGCTTATGTGACTGGTGTTGCTGCTGGAGTCTGCAATAATAATAAAATATAAATACATTATTAGCATAATTCATAATATTTGCCAACCACACATTTGACGCTTCATTGTTCTCCCCTTGTCCCCACCCCTCCTCCCTTTTTGTTTAATTGTTAATGTTGTAATTCGTTGTCACTGTAGTTCAGTCAACGGCATAAATTATTAACGTAACTTTAGGAAGTTAATACGTTCACACAAGTTCATTATTGTAATTATCACTGGATCGTTGAGTGGAACATGAAAAAAAAAATGAAACATGAACTGGGGGTGCAAAATTTATGTAACTAGTTATAGTATGCTTTCTGTACTAACTAAACTGTTCAAAGCCCGCTCTCAACTTTATTTTTATAACTCTGTAGTATAAATTATCTTTTTTCCAATGCACTTTCAAGCATTGTTTTCAAAAAAAAAAGTGTTTTTTTTCTTTTTGACTCATAACATCAGTCGCTGATCGACCAAACTTCCAACTGAATTTGCATGAGAGTTTTACAAGAGAGTTCAAACAAAACCAAAACAAAACAAAAAATGCAGATGTATATTAAGTCATTCTGCCAATGTCAGGGATTGTTCCAATAAATTTCTCTCCACAATCAACTCCTAAGGCAGAATGGTGTGCACTTACTCTTAAGTGTGTAGGCAATTAAGTCACAAACATCGCTTAACTTCATTCCTAAGTTGGCAAATCATCATATTTGTGGTTATATTTTTGGAACTTTGGTACATCGATTTGGATACAGGTGCCAATTATAACATTTAATAGCCATGTGACAATCACTCAGTTTCCATGAAAATATACATATGCGGTCAAAAAAATGAAATTATTCTCTAAAAATAACATCCACGTGGGCTGTTAATTTTCGAACCCTGAAGAGTATATGAATGTTATTCCGAGCCGGCTTGCAGACATCTGTATAAATGGCATGATTATACAGTATGCCAACCTGTCATTTAAACACTCTGCTTCCACCAATCTCTACACGCCCACTACCAGGATATTCACAGGATGTTTTCACTGGCCCTACATTTTTATGCAAGTGCTGAGCTAAGATTTCGTTTTTATCAAATACTATAGGTGAAAGAATGAAAACGGGTATTATTTTTTTTTTTGAAATATGACATACCCAGGGGATTATGCAATAACCGTACCTGAGTACGTCTACACTAGTTTCTCATTTCAGTGCACGGTTGATCCTCGAGAAGAACAAAAAAATAGAAGCTACAAAAAAAAAATGTAGCATTTATTCAAAAGCTGCTATAAAATTGCTGCTTTTCTGCCCTTTGCCCTTGAAAAGAAAAAAAAACTATCCATTTACAACTAATCATATGCATAGCGCAGTACTCATAGCGAAAGCATATCATTTCTGTGGATCGAATGCCAGGGACGCGGGGGGGCTTTGGAGCCGAACGCACAAAATTATACGTACACACGTAACATCCTGCTCGCCAAAAATGGATCCAGGACAAACACAACCTCCGCCTCTGCGAGATTGTCTAAAATAGAAGAAATCTCCAAGTTCAATAACTCTAAACAAAGGCCCCCACAGCCTGAAAATGAGGACCAGAGACGAGTATATTTCCCCCCAAATTGGCACATTGTTACCATACTCAGACGGTATATTTCGTCCTAGTCGCGAGAAGCTCGCCAGAAAGCACTACTTAATAAGACCCGTAAACTGTAATTACACGAAGACAAGGAGGGAGCAAATTGGTTCTAATTGTTACAAGAGTTAGATATTATCGTATTTATAACAACCCTTGAAAGCGCGAGTACACAAGCTATACACTGTGAGACTGCTGCCACAGAGGTACGAGCGTGCATGCAAGAGGCTCCTAACTGAGAGATGAAAGACCCGCTAAAGGATACACGTGAAGACTGATCTGCAAAGTTCAGTTTCAAACTGAAAGGATCGAAATAAAGTTCCGGAAGCAAAACAGTGAGACATTAATGGAACAGTCTAAGATTTTGGAATCGCTACTAGGCCTTAAAGTCTAGCTTCTAAGTGCATTTAGGTCGATGTACTTTGCTGCGCATTGACAGCCTACAGTGAAATATCTTCAACTGTTAAGCTATTTCCACCAGACGTTCAAGTCCTGTGCCCGTATGCAGAATTCTTATGATAGTTAACGCATTGCGGTAACCATGGGAAACTCCCAAACTATTAATAGTGTTCATTATAGTTAACGTAATACGTTAATTAATGTATGGATTATGCATAGGGCCACTGATCAAAATAATGGTATGCAACTTTACCCATCTCACTGAATGGAACAGCGATGCAAAGCTAAAGATGCTTTTGCTAAATCAAAACTATATAGAATATACAAGTAGATCTATACTGAATAAATCAATCTTATGTTTTCCAATAGCGATTCTTTTCTGTATGGTTACATTATACACCATTGAAAGTACATTGTTATTCGTGTATAGTATTTCTATAGTGAAGTTGATGGCGCGTTATTCTCTAACAAACTCACTTCCACCTTATACATACTACAGATCCACGAACTTCAGAGCCCAAAGCTTTTATCTAACCTCTTAGCTAGCATCAAGCCTTTACCTGAGAGTTTTAAAACGGTAAATTTCTCTCGTTTTAAGCTTCTCATATCAATCAGAAATTATGCATGAGCTTTTTGAGCACCGTCCTTCTAAGATCGCAGGGTCTTCTGGTTTTCCCTGACAACATCTATCGCTTTAACAAAGTCTTAAGGTAGCACTTATTCCTTTCTGGCACCAAGATTACAACGAGTTTTTCCTTTTCACTCCTTTGTCTATATTGACTCAGAGCAACTGAGCTCACACGGAGATCGACCAGTGTCATCGATAGGCTATTATCAGTTCGGGCGTAGCTCTTACGCAAATGTTGCTCTTGTTTTCTGCATGAAAGAGATAGCATTAGTGTAGTTTCCTCTTGGCAAAACAAACCGCGGGCGCCACGGTATCCATGCTAGGCGAAAAGACTTTGGCTGTTTTGTTTTGGTGTATTTGCCCCCTGGGCTATGCCACTCGTAATTTATAATGTATAAACTTTCTAAGTGCACTTCTGATATCTCTCTCTCTCTCTCTCTCTCTCTCTCTCTCTCTCTCTATCTATCTATCTATCTATCTATCTCGCTCTCGCTCTTTTTCTCCCTCATTCTCTCTTTCTCTGTCAATGTTTTCTCCTTGTTAATCTTCCTTATGTCTATCATAATTTCCAAATTAAACTTGAATTCAGCTCAGATTTCTCTCTCTTTCTTTCTCTTTCTCTCTCTGTTTCTCTCCCTCTCTCTCTCTCTCTCCTCTCTCTCTCTCTACCCCTCCTCTCTCGCTCTATTTCTCTCTTCTCTCATACTAATTTACATCTCTTCTCACATTCCTCTGTCTTTAACAATTGCATTGCAAGATGGCAACCTCGCATCTTGCCTTTTATTGCTTTGAAGTAGATTCTGCACAGAATCAAATTGACAAAACTTGAATTGTGGACAGTTCATAGAAGTCATTAATATTTTTTATTATTTGTAAATTGGTGGAGTCAAACATTACTGTACAGATGGTTTGTTTCCAGCTTGCTCGTCATACGTTAAAGCTGTAAATTAGACAGAGAATCAACAAGGGCTATTTAAAAGTATGCCATCGCATGAAATATGTCTACTATGGACGCCGTGATCAATTTTTGTTGCACCGTGACATTTTTTTCTCTTGTAGAATGGGACACTGGGAGAAGATTTAACCTTCTTTGCGGTTGCTGTGTATCGTGAACATGGTGATATTGTTGTTTCTTTGTTGTTTCACTGTTGTCGATTTCATGACGATGATTATAGCGTACTGCCGTCTTCTACTCCCTCATCCGCTCCCTTCCCCCCTCCCCCACCCCTTTCAACCTCCATCATGTGGTCAAGATCTATGAAATCCCTTTCGCTCGCTCGCTCTTCCATAGCCTACTCGCACTGAGTTCACAGAATACTGAAATGCAACCAAATCACACACATTAAACACTATGAACGTTACAAAGCTAACCACCACTTCGATCATCCATCGTCATTAAAGTAACCAGTCTCCCTGTGCATTTTTTAGTTCTATTTCTTTTTCTTCCTCTTCCCCCCACACACAGACTGTTCAATAAAATAACCATTGGCTAGGAGAAAATGGAAGCCTAACGTGTGTGAACAAACGACCCCTCCAGTCCCTTTCGGCTGCCGAAATCAATTTGTTGTCTCGTCGATAATAATTGATGTTTGATCGACCCGCCGAAAAGTAATTAAGAGTCAAGGACTTCTATCAACACCACGTCACAGACCAAAGAACAATATTCAGCCTAGCACTGTGGTAAAATATAGAGCACGTTTGTGTAACTTTGAGCGTGCTCAAAAAGGATTCCCTCATGCTATAGAGAACATTATATTCATGGAATCGCGGGAAAGGCTTTCGTTCAGCTGTCGTGGCGAACGTGGTCATCTGTCTGGGTTGGTGGTTGCTTTGCAGACGCATCGCATTCACCGTCCATTGATACAGTTTAGTCCAGGGTCTGTTGTTGGAGAGGCCATCCATGTGACTATAATTTTATCGGCGAGGATGTAAGTCATTCTGTTGTCAAAAAAAAAAAAAGCCACCCGTGTGACAATAACGGTGATAGTCATCTGTCTGGGTCACGACAGTGGTAGCTTTGCATGGTTACCGTTCATAGTCATAGATACAATCCCATTCTGATTATGTTGTCAGAAAGGTTCTCTATGTCACTCTGCAGACGATGAACGTAGTCATCGGTCTAAGGCACATTACAATTCAGTAAATTCCTGTCCGACTACTCATTTATTGCTGTTTTATGCAGGCGTGATTACCCGTTTGCGACTACCTATATCCTAAATCATGGTGAAAGTCAATTTTGAACACCCAGTAGCCATGATAGTCATCGTCAATGATGCATATTATCACATTCGTATGCCTCACTAGCACTTCCATACGATATTGCCCCGACTCCAGCACACACGGGTACTTAGTTACGACGGTTAGAGGCAAGCAATGTCGAGCTGTATCCTATAAAGTCTTGCTGGCTGCAATATAGACTATCGGGAATACCCAGAATTACTGTTAAAATAAAGAACCTGACTTTTAAATACAGGAATTTGATATAAATGTAATAAAGCTTTTAAAAAAAGTGTCGTGAATGAATGAAAGTTGCTACTTTTCCAAACAAATTCATGTAAATGTTTTAAATGATTTAGATGGTCTTCCGTTTCCTTGTCCCATCCTCCTCAGGCCCTATTGTGTCGGTCGACTGACCAGCCGATGGAAATGTTCACACCTCGAAGAGTTACAAAAGCGACATCCGGTATAATAGCCTGCCCGGGTGCTCACCAGTGACTCGTCACTTCCTTCGGAACCAGTCATTTAAACGGCGACTGGCGTAATTCTTCGTGGCTCATTCTGAGCACGGCCGGAAAACACCGGAATCAGCCGACAAAAACAACATGGCCCGAGGTTTCGCTTTCATTTCCGCGTTGACCGCGACGCCAAATGGTTGTTGATCGAGAACCGTTTATTAGATGAGTAAACGGTGGGCGAGTGCTTTTGTGTTAATCTGTTTCGTTAGTGTGTGAGTGCGTGTGGTGTCTAGAAGAATGGGAATAATAAAGCTGGGGATCGATTCAGTAGGAGGATAAGGAGGGATAGAAAGAGAAGATGATACTGGGAAGCGTCAGTACATAATAGAGAATGTAGCTGGAAATTGTAGCTGTCGAAGAGAGCACTAAACACTACTCTTTATAAGAGATCTCAGAGAAAGAAAAAGTGTAGGGTGGGGGTGTGTGGGGGGAGGGGGGAGCATTAGGGAAAGAAAACCAAGACAGAAAGCAAAGACAACACAGTAAAACGGGAAATTGACTGTGCTCTGAAGGAAAAGTTTTCCCAAAATCCATGCATTTTGTACTTGGTCAAGACTTTGAAAGAAAGGAAGGCAGATCTGAAAGAGAGAATTATTCAGGCTAAGTCAAAGAGTAATATTGGCAGAACACAGTATTTGATTTGTTTGATAAGATCTATGCCAGCGGAGAAAACTAGGGCCATGTCTATGAAAGATGGTAATACATCTTGAATTTTGTTGCTGTTGTTGATGTTTTAGGCGTTTGGACATACAGCCTGAACAACGGTCTTTCGCCGATGGCGTTAATATTGTGTCTGTTGCATTTGAAACTGATGTCTTTAGTTTTGTTGATTTTATCAGAGGACACGGTGATCAAAACATGAACTTGAACGCACTTTGATTTTTTTTTCTTTCTTCTCGGAACTGCGGAGTGCAGACAGTGTCAGATTTTTGCCAACCGGCAACATGACAGGCTTTTTAGCCCGTGCCCTTTTTGTATCTTTTTTTTTTGTTGTTATTTTTCTAAAGAAAGTAGGTTTGACAACAGCCCATCACGGTATGAGGCCGTGTAAGCTAAACCTGTTGTCATCGATCTTGAGTCTCTCAGATGGCTCGGAAGACCGGCACAACATGCCAAGCCCGGAGATAAGAGATTATCCCCCCTGGCTCCCGTGGCGCTATTTTCTGATTGAATTCTACCAATGAATACAAGAATGAAAATTAAGCTACGGGTTTTTCCACGTCCTCCCCCTTTTTTTTTTATTTTCGGCTATAATCTTAAACATTCAAATCACGTCTAAGCCGCTGATGCGGTTTCATCGCTTTAGGAGTTCGGCAAAAAGCGGTTTAAAGCGATGCTATTACTCGACAATCCCGGGGTGTTGTTAGCGTTTTCTATAGTTGCTATGGAGATTTTGTATTTTAAAGTCCCGGATGGCATGCGAGTCGGCGTTATCTTGTCAAATTAGATACGCCTGGAACTGCAAAGGATGTAAGTGAAGCGTTGAAATTAAGTCAGTATGTAAAGCGGATAGTCGGTCTAAAAAATAAATCCCTTCGCTCGCTATGCCTGGAGATGAGGGAAAGAAGGACACAGAAGGATGCTACAATGTGAAGGATTTGTGATAGCATGGTGTCAGGTGGTGTAGCGGCAGGGGGTCTCCGGCGCTGAATTACGCTGATGTGGGTTTAAGCTACGGCTGTCACATGCATAAAGTTAACGAAATTGTCTTAAATTAGAGTATAATACAAAAGGATGAAATAGCTGAGGAGGAGGGCATTGTCTGAAGGTACAGTGTCATTTAAATTGGGATAAAATGGATGAGTTGTTGCTTATTGGTCCGATGAGGTTGGGGAGATCTGGCTATTGAGAAGCCAAATGAGTAAGTGAAATGGAACGTGATTATCCCAGGCTGTCACACGGTGTGAGGTTTGGGAACGAATATAAAAAAAAAAAAAATCATGGTTTCGTGAGACGTAAAAATACTCTGACGACGCCGGTATGTGGCGTCATAATTCACTGTGATAGATTAGTACTTATGACCAGACCATTAGTAGCGACTTAGCAAGGCATTATCATAATAGTTAGTTTCGCTACAGTTTGCGAACAATACTTATGACGATGATATGTCGTGTCATAATCCAGATTAGTAGATACCATGGTACTTCAGATGACACGTTTGGTAGCCGCTATATAAAAGATAGACTAATCATAGCCTGGGTCTTTTGTGAACGACAATGATGGTAGGTTGCATTGCGATACGGAAGAATGGATGTAGCAGACCATAAATCTAAGATTATCAGTTAGCAAAGATGCCAAACGTAATGATAGTCATCACTGATACCGTTTGCAAGCTGAAGTCGTTTCGTAGATATTTTTCATCAGTTGGCGGGGGAAAACCATTGCTCGCCAATTTATTTGTTTGTTTGTTTGTGGGGCCTGAACCGTTTTAAATGAGACAAGTAATCAACCCGCGTTTTTTTTTCTCATAAAACCATGTTTTTCGTTGATAATTAATTGAGTAAAAATCATGTCTGATCATCCAGACCAAACTTTATCTACTTTCGGTATGACGGTGACCAAATGTGTTACAATGAGGTTCAGGGACAGGGCCTGTTGGATTTTCAATGGCTCAAGCTGGACTACTCCCAAAAAACTGATTTCTGCTGTTCTAAACACGCACGTTTTCTGTACATTGCCAGCAGAAGAGAAGCTGTCTACAAAACATGTTACTAAAGAAAAATTTTAGATCGGGACATATAAGTTTCTCTTTCCCCTTTTTTTTTTCTTAAATTGAGTTTTTAATTTCAGTTTCCTTCTTGTTTTTGTTATGCGCCTATCTTGTCATTTTGAAGATCAGCAGGTGCTTATTTGGTACCAGTACTTGACTATCTCTCACTATTGACACAGCATCTTTTAAACTGTGTTAAGACTGAGTCGGTGAAAGTTACCGAAGAAATACCGTAACTTGTCTTTATCAATGTCTGTATGAAACGATTCGATCGTTCCATTATTGTAGGTAATAACTTGAGAACTTGAGAATCACTGGAGCTTCTTTCGTCCTTTCCCACACGCCCTGATAAAGAGGGGAAAAGTGATATTCGAGTCAGCTTATTGCGGTATTCAGGTCTTTTCAACATTCCCTGAATGTTCTTTCAAATCTTTTTTGCAATAATTGGGTGAACGAAAGTTTCCACCTTCCTCGAGAAGGCCGTTAACAGTTCTCGAGACAGCACTTAAGTAGCTCACTAGTTTACACCCTTGCCGAGGGTCTGGCGCCAAGCTGCCAACTTTTCAGATGACGCTCCTCGTCTTTAGAGCGCGTCAATGGGTTTTGCGGTTGAGGATAGGCGACGGATAGCTAAACACATTCGGAGTGTGAGAATGTTAGTATAGCTAATGCTAATGCTCCCCCTGTCCCTCTCAAAAATCTCTCTCTCTCTCTCTCTCTCTCTCTCTCTCTCTCTCTCTCTCTCTCTCTCTTTCACNGATAGGCGACGGATAGCTAAACACATTCGGAATGTGAGAATGTTAGTATAGCTAATGCTAATGCTCCCCCTGTCCCTCTCAAAAATCTCTCTCTCTCTCTCTCTATCTATCTATCTATCTATCTATCTATCTCTATATATATATATATATATATATATATTTCTCTCTGAGTCTCTAGATCGGGAATCTCTAGTCTATCCGTGTTTCTTTCACTCTTTCTCTTTAAGCAAACACCTGATAGAAGTGCAGCCCTGACAGAAACGCGTTTTCATGTCACCATCTCTAGTTCTGAATTCATTGTACATAACATAGATGGGCACACCCACCCCACCACTACCAACCACAACCTGAAACTCAAATTGCAGTGCACTCACAATCGCATTCGCCTCCGCCACTCCAGCTGCCTTTTTTGGCCTAAACCACCTGTCTGTTCCACTCCACCAGAGACAGCGTTCAAACATTGCACTTTTGGTAATGCGTTATATTAAAAAAAAAATTCACTGCTGTCGTATTCGGATTGTGACGAAATTTCTTGTGTTACCAGATCTATCATCACTTCATCACTGTTGCAATTTGAACCACCAGCTACGCCTGCGATTTTGTGAGATATGGTGCTCTGCTTGATTGAAACTCGGAAGTTTGAAAAACAAAAGAAAAGGAGGTGAAAATGCGGAATGGGGGAAGAAGGCAATACAAGATACTACGAAGTTTTAGGGATGGATGGATGGATGGATGGATGGATGGATGGATGGATGGATGGTACGTCATAGCCATTATCACCATCAGTCCGCCAATGAGACTCGTGAATGGAGTGCCGGAAGAGGAAAACGATTGTTAAACTGAATCATACACGAGGGTGAGTATTTACCCTATTTGTGTCAGTCACCCTGCCATTTGAGATAATTTCCTGATATTTTGCAAGTGGATACAAACTGGTGCGTGAACTCTCTGGGCATGATCCATTCACGAGCTGAATTCATTCACTCGGTTTTCGGAGGCAGAGGTCCGCTAGCTCGTCATCACGTCACATCCGGTGCGGCGATTGCTCAGTGCCAGATGGCCGACATGATTGGCATCGGAAATAAAAGGGGTGGGGGGCAAAATGGCGGCTCGTTTTTCTCTTTCTTTAGTAGTGGAAAACGTGTGATGATAACGCATTCTGGCACCTACATCAGCTTATATTTCTCAAATTAAAGTGGGAAATGTTCGTTTACACTCAACGCTACAGTCGTTAACAGTTCTGTGGGAGAAGAGAGGTCCCGAAGCACCAGATAGAAATTTAACTTGGTCGAAAATGTGTATTTGTATCTTGATGTGTAGAAAAAGTTGCAGGTTTTGTTGTATATGTCGTATTTTCAGAACCTTTTTTTACTTATTATTTTAAATAGCGAAAAAAAACGACAACTGATCATCTAGATTAAGAATAAGAATATTTTATTTGCATGTTTCCCATAAACCCTTTGCAAAACCTGAACTGGCACCAGTTTAGAAAGTACGATATAGCTACAACTGATCTAAAGATCAGGTTTCTGCCCCTGCCAGGCGTTTAGATTTCGCCGATGTGACATTATGCGAATGTTGAGGGGCTGAATGGGCTGAAGAGGAAGCCTGGATAAACACTCAAAGGTCAAGGCCAAGTCGAAAGGTATTGTATAGCTTCCGGGTAAAATAATCGTGAAAGGGAGCGTAGTGGAACCAAGTGGAGACGACTCTGAGTGAAGTGGGCAAATGGGCGGAGTACGTCACCGCTATTGTTGAAGAACGTCACTGTTCTCGCTGTTGACATCATACCTTCAGACTGACCCTAGGCACACCGAAAATAGAGGGAATATTATCTTTCTGAGAGTGTTAAGAACACTAAAGAGCATCATCGACAGCTGAGATTTGGTGATAGACACAATGATGCCCCGCAGACAGTTTCCAGGGGCTTTTAATTTGGCAAACACTCCCCAACAATGCCCAGTCTTTAAAGTCATGGTTACGCAAACAGTGACAAGAAGAAGGAACACAAGGCTGAGTTAAGGAGTCGCAAAGTGACTCCTTGTGTCGTAGAGTTAAATCTTAACAGGACATGGGTTAGGAGGCGTCATCATCGGACACACATTAAACAGAACAAAGTTTCGCTGTTTGAGAAAAGAAATTACATAAATGGCTATTTCCATTACGGAGCAAACAGTCTTGGGAAACATAATGTGACAAAGCCAAACAGTCTTGGGAAACACATATGTGACAACGCAAAGTCCTTGTAGAAATCTCTGAATAGGACCACTGTGTCTTTGGTGCCTGTGCTTTCAAATCAATCCAAATGTATCAGCTACAAATCAGTAAAACGTGGTTTGACGCATGCTATCCATCATTATGACGGTCAGTGAATTATGACAGTACACTATCTAACCAAATCACGAACATTTAATGCTGTTGAGAAAAGCTGTAACTATAGTGTTTATTTTGTCATCGCTCAAGTCAAAGAGCTGCACTGTGGGGATTTCTTTGATTCTGACCAAGGAGTAGATTAAAAAGAACCAATGCCTAGCTGAGTGAAGTATTCTGTGATGACCGCTATCAATTTATCAGTTACTAATTGAGCGTTTCTTATGAGCTGTGCCCTCCCCTGTGATATCAAAGGAATTACCCGGACGTTGTTACAGGCAAATGCCAGGATCGAGCGAATTCCAACACAGTACTTGACTTGTCTTGGATATTTCATGATGAGTAGAATGATCAGACAGGATATTGTATCATACGCATATACATTAACACTAATACACTTACTATAATTAATTATTTTATTCTGCAGAGCCAGTGGAATTGATCTCTCCCTTCTGTATATCAACTATCCTTACATTAACTAAGTCGTGGCAATCGTGACATATGTACATAAGGCAGAAAATAAGCGCTCCGGAACTTGGCCTTATGCTCATTCTGTTCAAGGGTTTAAGAGGTATCTGTGAAAGTACTCCCTCCTTCATTCATACTAGTACATGTACTGGTGGATTATTCTGCAGTAGCTGAGTTGCCGGCACAGAGGATTTGCAAAGTAGTAGATTTCATAGTAAAATATAAAGAATTTAAAGAGGTACGCTAACTCAAGACTTTAAATCACAAATCGAATATCCTAGATCTTCAGATCTAACTTGTAGAGAAATTCCATGTTTCTAGTTGTTGTTGTTGTTGTTGTTGTTGTTGTTGTTGTTGTTGTTGTTGTTATTGTGTATTTGTGTGTGTGTGGGGGGGGGGGGGNGGTGGTCACGTTAAATAGTTTTAAATAAGAGTCCTATTCACAACATGTGTTGGTGACTAAGTTTTGACGGCTTTCGTTGTCTCTTACATTACTATAAGACCCTGCTATCCCCACAAGTTTGGAACTGCTTCGTGCAAATCTCTCTCTCTCTCTCTCTCTCTCTCTCTCTCTCCTCTCTCTCTCTCTCTCTCTCTCTCTCTCGGGATTTTATAGGAAAATCTGTTTGTGAGACGTCACAAGCTCCAAAGTGCCTCAGGTGGCACAAAAATCGTTTCAAGTTTTAACATGTCAGTGTAAGTTAAGCCGAAACATTGAAGTATCTTACGTGTATCTTAGCTTGCCATCCATATAATACCACTCCTCTTGTGTTCAGAAGTCACAAGGATTATAATATAAAATAATTGCCTAAAACGGAAATAATTTGTGTCAGATCTTTCTCCTACACCCCCCCAAAACCCAGCCTTGAAGGGGGGCAAAAACTGTTGACAGTCGCATTACTAAAGGTGACATCATTATGGCTTGTAATAATATATCATTTTTTTCCTCATCAAGTTCAACAAACAGCCCCCTCTCCAAGTCGACTTCCCAAGACAGAGCGGCGCCGTCAGTGAACTGTCACCGTGTCTAGACGCCGCCATGTTCCGCTTTGAGAACTCCCAAGAAACAAAATCGGCAGGTCGTCTTTGGCCCTCGGCACGGAGCTCGTGTTTAAACGTCACCAATTATCAGCCACTCCAGCGCGCAGGGGTCCACTACACGGTATTATGCAATGCTCGCTTCTGCATTATCTCATTATATGTATTCTAGTGTCATCTCTTCCGCCAGATCACTACCCTTCAATGCGAAGCAGGCGATAGCCTTACGCCGAAGATATAGTCCAAAACACTTCAAGCTGTTCTTTTGTTTTGGCCTACCCTATGTAACACAAAAAAACACGGGTTAGAAAATGGTGGTCTTAGGGAGTCGAAGGGGATGTTCATGAATAGTGGAATCAATAACCGTAAAATGTTAAATCCTCAAGATAAAAAAGGGGAAGCTTGTCTTGCACATCACTTTGACATGAGAAAAGATTATCCTTTTTGAAAGATATAAATCACACGCAATTAGCTGAGGATGTAATGTGAATTGGATTTGCATTTGTTGGGGTTTTCCCCAGCTTTCCCTGAATAGTTGAACCTCAAGCCACAGACCGTATCCTTCTGATATCTCTCTCCAACCCCTTTAAATTACATACTACCAGTGTCTTGACGGAAAATTAGTACGGTGACAGAACAATGCAATGAATAATAGGGTGTATTCAATAGATTTGACCTCCGCAGGGAAGTAAACCATTACTCTTTCATCAACCAACGGGCTGCAGTTTTTACAGAATTGATTTAGTACGTAATACCCGTCCCTCGAGCTCTCAGAATTGTGCGCACGCGCACACACACACACACACACACACACACACACACACACACACACACACACACGTGCGCACAAGCACGTACGCACACACACACGAGCAAGAAAGAAAAAAAAAATAGTAACAGAACCACATAACGCAGTAAACTATCTTGCACCTATAACACTATGAGAAGACTGGTTGACAACATTTTAACATTATAGCTCCCAAATGTCAACGATTATTAATTCAAATCACTCGCGGCTTTTATGAAAAGAAATAGATTTGGTCTCCATTTCATTCTTGCCAGACTGTGAGCGGATCGAACCTAGAAGCTGGAAAGAGTGCCCGAGACCGTGTGCCTAGTCTTTCACTAAAGGGATCTGTACCAGCGAGGCCTATGACCGGAGGGGTGTCTGTTTCCAAGACTCCATTTTTCTTGTTGCAGCTGTTCATCAGTCGTTTAGATCTGGCTCTAACAGGAGACGTTAAAAAAAAAAAAGCGAAATCTGCATCGCCGTAAAAATGCCCTTAGGCTAATTCCCATTTTGTTAAATGTTCAAAGAGATATTTTGCGCATATTACGCGAATGTGCACCGAATAACACGATGTGCTTTGTTACTAAGTTCTGTAAAGATACACTGAAGGGGAATTATATATCGCGGTCCTCGTTGGCAATTATACGCGTATGGACATGTCTTACCCTACAGCGATTTTCACCTCAATTACTCCATCTCTGCACCTCGTCATCATGGAAAACACCCACTCCTCTTTCTCTTTACTTAGGTTGAAATTATCTCTCCTGTCCTCTCACCCCCATCCTGTCCTCTTGATCTTCCTCCTACTTTTTGTACGTCTTCTTCATTAAGTACCAGGCTGACTGGTAAAGACGATCATAGACCTCTACATCTGCCCGACTGCTGTCTATCTTAACATTTCACTATTGCTTTGTGCCCCTATCCAACTTGCTACTCCAGTTAGGCTATACCCGCTTTGTCTTTTGCTGCTTTGTTTACCAATTACCACTTAGTTCTCCAGTTGTTACTAAATGGTGTTTTCCATTACAAGTCCAATGAATTTTGATTAACCTCTTCTCACTGCAGCAAGTAATTTCCTTTCATGATTTTCTTACTTGATGTTCTGACTTAAATTATAGTACCAACATTTACACTTAAACCAAGGACCCTCCCACTAAATCTACTGCACGGGGGTCTTCTAGCTCTCCAGGCACTGTAAAGGCTGCAAGAGTATGAGAGACGATGATGGCGATGAATACATCGTGTGTATTACTCATTATCATTATAGAAGCGTTCATGTAATGCTCATGAATTTGATAATAAGCACTTGGCATCTGTGAAATCTGATATGCCACCGTTTTCGTCGATGTTGAATTGCTTGGCGGCCTTAGTTTTGTATATCTAGGGGGGCTTTATATTTTTAAAATTCATTTCCTCTAATTCGTGTAATCGCCAGCTGTTGTTTTGAATTTGCTGAAACAAAAGTTGCTTCCCTTGATAAGAGTTTATGGTTGCCCTAGGCTATGTTTTGTTGTCGGCCGTCCATGTGCTCCGTATTACAATTTCGTTGTTTGGCCACGGCAATCCCGTTTGAAGAATGGGTGTTCTTGCTGATACATTTATCATAATTAATAATGCCACTTAAAGGACTCGTGAGAAGAAGACAAGGGTGAAGACCAAAACGGAGAGGCGGAAGAGAAAAGGAGGAGGGTGAAGAGGGGACAACGACGAAGAAGAAATTACAGCTAAGACAGGGAAGACGAAATTACTACTTTTGCATGAACTTCATGTACTGGAATAAAGTACTGTTTAATTAAGTGAGCCCTTGACATGGCTAGGTACTCTCCTCATCTACTGTGTTCCGACGCCGTCTTGGTATTGCTATAATTTGTTGCGAGCCTCTTCACACCGGTTCAGACCTCTTGTCCATTTTTATCAACTAGCGCAGCCTAAATTGAAATCGTTGTACGAGAGATTTTTGCGGCATATATAACCAATTAATGTGCTTTCAAAACACGTTTTCAACATCCCGAGAATTGAAACTTTATGCTATCTGGTGCTCCTTGCGTTCGCCCGTCTGAAAAGCGTGTGGCACAATGGCTGACGGGTGACGACAACACTATGAGGAGTACCCCGTGTACTTCGCCGCATCAAACGCAGTGTGAAATTGCAGAGAAAAAAAAACCTTTTGCTACGAGCTTTTACGGCGAATATAATCGCGAAGACCCCTGATACCGATACACCTGTTTATATTTACTTTAGTATTTGGAGTGGTGGGAAAAATCACCCGGCTATTGAGCGGCCGCCCGTAATACATTTATAAACACTTACGGCCATGCCTGAAGAACTTTGCTCATAATAAGTAATGAATGACAAGGGCAGTAATCGAATGGAAATCCACGCGAAAATGTACATGTCGACCCCACTTCAACTCGCGAGAGCAAAAAGCGTCGAGTTGTAATGGATGGATCGCGATCCATTCCGATGTGTTTTCAAATGCTTTCTTAAGCAGCCGGGTCCGTGTTTAATATAAATAAAATCCTGATTCTCAATCTTAAAAAGGCGGACCCGTGAGAGGAGGGTGGATCGCATCCATGACTTGTTTGGTACTTGACGAAGATCTAAACGCTGGAAAATAGGATCTTTCTCGGGAGCCCTGAATAGCGACGGTAACTCGAGGGCTCTATTTCATATTTGCGGATTCCGAGTTGGCACACCTGTGAGAAAATAAGATCTGTATTATAATACAGGTTGGAGGCCTCAATGCAACCAGTCGTGTTCTTTTAATTGAATTCGTGTAAGGTAGCAGAGCTGCTTATCATGTTGTAATTAAACAGATTAATACCACAGTTTGTACTGAACTTCTACCATTATATATATCATATCTATATAACACATTGTATAGCAGAGTCTTCATGTTGTATGTACACTCAGATTATATTATCAGAGCATGTCATTTTGTACTTAAACTACACCAGAACGTATCGTATACCTAACTTACCAAATGCATGTCATGAAAATTTTCGCTCCGATTATTATCCCAATAATACAGTACACAGAACTAGGCTGGCTGATTATGTGACGGTATTTATAGTGATCAAGGGTGGTTGGGCTATTTGGAGACACCCAAAGAACCCCAAAAATTAATATCCAGAAATGAAGAAACACACGGGTGAGTTTTAGTGGAACTAAGTTTCAAGGAAAATCACCGTACCCTTAAACGCGTTTCGCATAGCATGTTTCGCGATACGCATAAGATAAACCAAAGACAGAGATGTTACTCTGGGACTTCAAAATGTTTTGGAATAGTGCTAAGTTTGTATTTTAAAATGTTCATATTAGCTCTAAGTATGTTCGAGTAAACGCTAGCCCTGCGATAAGCACGGAGGGCACCATTTCTAACTCTCCAAGGTTGTATCCTGTGTGATCATTGTCTTGGTTTATTATTACTATCTAATGAAAGTCATCTCGGCTAGACAACCACTGAAAAGGACTACCGGAGATTTCATAGGGTTGGAGTATGCACAATTCAATACACAATGCCCAATTCAGCAAAGTGCAGTGCAGTGCAGTGCAGGGGAGTGCAGTGCAAAGCAGTGCCGTACAGTACGGTGCAGTGAAGTGTAGTGCAGTGAAGTGGTGCAGAGCAGTGCACTGGAGTATGGTATAGTGCTCTCCAGTACGCCTCTACTGAGAAAAATGAAACTAGCATCCTTAATCTGATGCAGCTCCGACACCTTCACACGCCACACAGTCACACATGGACTCACACACATACACAGTCATCTACCCGCTGCACTGTTCAACAATCACACTGCCACGGCCAGCTCATCTAATATTAATTATGCACGTTTCAAGCCACAAGCCAGGTATTAAAACTCCCTCTTCCACTCCTCCTGCCACCTCGGCTTTAAGCTGCATGATCGATGAATTATGAGTCCGGAGGGCTGGGAACCTGAGTTTTAAAAACGCCTCCGACTGTACTATGCTAGATCTAGTAAACGTTGCAAGACTACTAGACTATGCGACACAGAGCACAGATCCCATTTATGAAACTCTTTTTTAGCTTAGTATTTGACATTAATTTATCAGTAAGTTTTATAAGAGCAGCTGAAGCATATGTAGGGGTGCAGTAGGGTGCAGTCATCCCTTTCGTCTTTTCAAGCTCAACGTTCGACTCCCGACACCCGATCGTTTTTTTGGCAAGAAAGTCAGCAGTCAACTACAGTGACACTAGGGATTTCGTCCTCAAAGCAGGATCAACAATGGTATATTAATGCAGGATTCTATATCATATAATTATAATTCGTGCCCCCAAAAAATCAATTATAATATAAATACGAACATTTGTATTTTCACAGAAAGCCTTTGATCATGATGGGATAATATATTCACTGGATTTCAGATAGTCATGCCTAGCGTTGATAAATGTTGCTTTTGCATTATATCTGTCATAAACAATTGCTGTTGTTATTAATATGACTATTAAATAAAAAAGATTACAAGCTCAGAATTAATTGTGATATCAATGATGCTGCAAAGAAGCCACAGTATACAGTTAAAGATTTTAGCAAGATGTGTTTGTTATTTGCATTTCTGCCATTTTGGTGTTTAGCGATAGACTATATCATGGCCTAGTCGTGAAAATTCGAAGAAAGCAACAATAATTGTATAGCCATCACTCCCCATTATGTGGCTGTTACAGTGCTAAAGCTCAATATGCAAGACAACATCATCATTTTTGCATACTGTGGTTAAATGTTTGGAACGGAAAAGTCGCAATATTAATTAGAAGTTTATTTCTATAGCTCATAATCATTACTGCAAAGTTCATGAATTTATGAGCGGGCAATTTAATCATCCATGGTCACGTTCAAAGAACGGGGGGAAATGGTTAATATAATTATAATTGTTGTTGTTGTAATTGTAGCTGCGGCTGCTGCTGTTGTTGTTGTTGTTGTTGTTGTTGTTGTTGTTGTTGTTGTTGTTGTTGCTGTCGCCCTTGTTCCTCCCGACAACATCCAATAGGACCACCCGAAACTACGCTAGAATGAGAGTCGTGTCCCAGACTTACAAAGCTCCTGATTCGTCAGCCTGACTTCATTACTATGCCACCAATACCTACTCGACTCCACTGTGTGCCTTCATCAGACAAATGAATTACACTATACGGGTACATGATGGAAAAAAGAAAAAGAAATACTAGTATGCGCTCGCATGAGCGCACACATACTCACAAATGAGTAGACATACACATTTTATAATGTTCGGCCAGCAAACAACGTAGGGCGACTGTCACGCGACCCCTTGACGGCAAATAAATGGGGAAAACCCCCGAGATGAGTTGAATGAATTTCTCAAAGTGCACAGACGTTTCGCTCGAAATGTAACCATGGCACAGGGAGATCTATGCTCTTACATTATTTAACCCATTCGGGAATGGCGCATTCGGCTCCCAGGGGGCGGTGTCAGTAATTTCTTATAAATATCTGATGACGATGGCTAGTGGTGATACACGGATCATATCCTTAATTTATCAGCGTTTCCTATTCTCTTGCATTTTGGGAATTGCTCCATCTAAAAAAAAAAAACCGTTGTTGTGTCCCGGTAGGTTATTTTATGGCTAGCCGCATTGTAAACTCTAAAAATTCAATTTCATTGAGCTCAGGGTAGCGGAGTGTAATTGGTCATAAAATTAGGATGGCAATGGAAACTGGAAACCTCTGTGAGTTAAATGACGGCACATTCTCCTTTCTTTCGTTTTTTCTTTGGGGTTTTTTTTT
>JAWQUT010000448.1:520504-539342 GCA_033807755.1 Ellobium chinense
GGGGAGTATGAGGGATAGGGGAAGGGAGGAGACCTTTGCTGTTTGCGGAGAAATATGTACGTATGCATAACAGATCTATCGCATGAATGAAGCTATTCTTAATCGACACCACAAGTATTAAGCAAACGACGCTGTTGTCACTTTTGCATGATCTTTGAATCGCTGTAAGTCTTATTATTTCGCACTTTGTCTCTTTAATTTATGGCCCTTGTAGGCCTGCGCCGACAACGTCAAAATTCTCGGCATAAATCCGTTGCCCGGTGTAAGTGTCACCAAGATAGTTGGTTATCTCTCTAATGGCTAGCGGTTTTGCCATAGTTTGGAACACAGGTCTATAGTCTCACCCTTTCACGCCTTCGCTATCGCGCGGTGAACCTTCGGTGATAACATTGAGCTGGAAAGTGTGGCTGCGACAAACAAATAATAGAACCCTTAGGAAAAAGAACATGAAATAAAGGAGAAGAAGAAGAAGAAGAAGAAGAAGAAGAAGAAGAAGAAGGACGGCTAACAAGACTACTGTGTGGTTCTGTGTCGTGTTCTCGTATTGTGTTCTGGGTTGTTAGGTGGATAGAATCGGTGTTTGAAAAGTGGTGTCTTGACAGGAGTTTGGGGACCATGATAAAAATAATTGTAATGATGATAGTGATGATGATAATTATAACTACAGTTCAAACTGAGCTGAGGAAAGTGGCGGCGATGGTGGCAGTGGTTGTGGTGATAAAGGTGGTGCATTATTGGTGGTGGTCATGGTAGTGATGATCATTATTGTAGAGAATGATTTATACAGTTATCAAAATACTCGACCTATCTAGACTAGTTATTGTTGCTTAATTTATTTTATGTGCGTCACTTGTGTTGTTATTGCGCTTCAGTCCGAATAAATTACCAAAGTAATGATGATGATAATGATGATGATGATGATGATGATTCCTGATGAAGAAATTTTCAATTCCGAAAATTTGATATTTCCCTATAATGTGCTTCTTTTTATAATTTAAATAAAATTGTAAAATACGACACTGGTGGACGCTATATTCATTTTATTTTGTGTGAAACAAATGATGATGATGTTTTGAATGTATACATTAAAAAAGGCATATTTTATCGCAGTAAATAAATGTTTATTTTTCTCTTCATATTAAAATCGCCATTTTCATTATTTGATAAGCCTTATTTCTTGCGTTGTCGATGAGGATGACGATGATGACGATTATGATGTTGAGGATGATGATAGTAATTAATCATCAATAAATTCCATTTATATCCCCGAGACCAGTACTGGTATTATGAAATTCTCTGAGATACCGCATGTTCATCATTCAACAAATTTTCATTCCAAAAATTCAGTTTCTTAGTTACAACCTTCTTTATTCTCTTCTATATACACCGGAGTCTCCATCCCCACTCTCATTCCTTCAGTCTCGTTCAAATCTCCCCCCCCTCCCCCCACTCTCTCCTTCAACTGCCCAGCTCCCCTTCTCCTAAACACATGTTTATAGCCTCCTAAAAAGTTAAAAACCCCACCTTTCAACCTCGTGTTGTGTCTATCTCATTTCTTTTCATGAAGTCTAAACGCTCCAACACAAGGTGAGATCTGAACTCGCACCCATTCAAAGTGCAGTTTGTTACCAGGTAGCGATGACAGAGAGCAAACAGTATCGAACACGATCGGGAGGCGCTGCCGTTTACCCAGGTGCGAGGCCAAGATAGAGCGCCGGGGTGCGTGGAAAGTCAAAGGGGGAAATCAGAAAGTGATAGTAGTTAAGGATGGATTCTTGACATGGCTGAATATATGGGAATGGTGACAAGGTTTACATGTCAGGAAAAAACATAGATACCAAAAAAAAAAATGGTGGAGTCCGATAACAAAATATTTTTTTACAAAAAAAAGGATTTTTCAAATTTTTGTGAACAAATTTACTGTATAAGTCATAAATTGATTTGTAGATGGTTCTATTTTGATCAATAGCGACACACATACCGCCTCAGGAATTTGTACAAAATGGACATTTCTTTTCCACCTCCGAAAGAACTTTTCTATTTTTGAAATGGCGTTCATAGTTTTCAGTTATGTGCATGATGTTACTGTCTGTTCTGCAGTTTGCGACAGTTAGAGCTTTAATAACCGAGTCATGCGGTCACAGTGGACGTCTAACCAAGTAACTGCTTAGGAAAGGAGACATGGACGTCTATACTGACTGATTTGCAGTGTTAGGGAAGGGGATGCTTTATCATAGATTTTCACTCGATAAGAAAAGTAGGTATGAAAGATGAAAGTATTATTATTATTATTATTATTATATTATCGTTTTAATTGTTATGATTATTATTATCATTAGACATGGATCAAACACCTTAACTGACTGCCTAAAGATTCTGTATTAATAGTCGTCATCTTTGTTAGCAGACTATTAAATAAGATAACAAAAGTAAAGCCCCTAGATCAACGAAACATGCAACAATTATAGGTTATATGTTGGTTAATGAGCTTAAAATGTTCTCCCCGTTTCTTACATAACTCTTGAAGTTGATGGTCTTTAAATTAAGTAAGGTTTTTGAGGGGCCCACCAAGGAATAGGCTATGTATTATATGATACGCCAAGACTAGTACAGAGCACGACAAAAACACTAAATGAAGAAGCATGGCTGTGTTCACTAACAGAACCTTACACCAAAAGAAACTAACGACAGTTATGTAGAAAGGAGATAAAATGCAGTTCTGAAGAGTTTTCATGTATAACGATTTGCTTTGTCGTTCTTTACGCGGACAGTTCACAAATGATAATAATAAACAAATACATAAAACAATCTTGACGTATGTCGTCACCGATAATCAATAAAATGGACGGGAAGGGTGGGACAATGTATCTCCACTTCTTGAAAAAAGTAAAAGGAAAGAAATAAACGGTAGTTTAATATACATTAAATATACAAGAAATACAAAAAAAAAAGTAAATAATGCAGGCACGGTGTATAATTATACTATAGGTACAGGTAGCATTCAAAAGCCGAAAAATATTATATTTATTAATCACTGTCATCAACACATCATCCACTCCACGGTTTGAGATCTCTTTTCTTAGTCTCCTTAAGTAAGACTTATACATGATGGCCATGTCATGTCCCTGCAAATCACATGTTTAAGGAGTTGCCTGCTATAATAACGCCTATTGACAAATTAAAGTATATCTTATCGCTGCCGATCATGAATAAAAACCTATGATGCTATGTTGTCGAGAAATGATGATACCTAGGCACTATGGGTAGAGTTGGTTACACTGTATTGCTGAATGCATGAACAAATGGAGGAATTAACACACACATGAATGAACGAACTAGACGATAAACGAACGAACGAACGAACGAATGAACGAACGAACGAACGAACGAACGAACGAACGAACGAACGAACGAGCGAATGAATGAATGAATGAATGAATGAATGAATGAATGAATGAATGAATGAATGAATGAATGAATGAATGAACCATTGGTAAAATTAATGATTGAATAAAGACAAGAGTCGGGATGGATTAAAGACACAAGACAAAAGGGGTCCTCTGACTATTACGGGAGCTGTCGCTGTGTAACTCCTCCTGTGCGCATGTGCGAAGACCTCCCGACAGATGGTGCAGCTTCCGGCCTCCCGCGGCGAGGGTGACGGGAATGAAGGGGGATCGTAATGTGATTGGGTATGTCACAGGCCAGGGAGGGGACAGGACTTTTCACTAGTATCGTCTCTGGGTCTATTTTTGTACGGGTCTTCAGACGTCTGACGTCTTCACGTGAGCATTTGTTTGTTGGTTGGTTTGTACACGGGTACAGGAGTAGTTATACTGACTACAGAAGAAAGCTGCTAAACTCACTCAGTGTTTGTTATAGACTATTAAGGCCAATTTAANCCGAAAAATTTGATATTTATTTATCACTGTCATCAACACATCATCCACTCCACGGTTTGAGATCTCTTTTCTTAGTCTCCTTAAGTAAGACTTATATTATATGATGGCCATGTCATGTCACTGCAAATCACATGTTTAAGGAGTTGCCTGCTATAATAACGCCTATTGACAAATTAAAGTATATCTTATCGCTGCCGATCATGAATAAAAACCTATGATGCTATGTTGTCGAGAAATGATGATACCTAGGCACTATGAGTAGAGTTGGTTACACTGTATGGCTGAATGCATGAACAAATGGAGGAATTAACACACATATGAATGAACGAACTAGACGATAAACGAACGAACAAACGAACGAATGAACGAACGAACGAACGAACGAACGAACGAACGAGCGAATGAATGAATGAATGAATGAATGAATGAATGAATGAATGAATGAATGAATGAATGAATGAATGAATGAACCATTGGTAAAATTAATGATTGAATAAAGACAAGAGTCGGGATGGATTAAAGACACAAGACAAAAGGGGTCCTCTGACTATTACGGGAGCTGTCGCTGTGTAACTCCTCCTGTGCGCATGTGCGAAGACCTCCCGACAGATGGTGCAGCTTCCGGCCTCCCGCGGCGAGGGTGACGGGAATGAAGGGGGATCGTAATGTGATTGGGTATGTCACAGGCCAGGGAGGGGACAGGACTTTTCACTAGTATCGTCTCTGGGTCTATTTTTGTACGGGTCTTCAGACGTCTGACGTCTTCACGTGAGCATTTGTTTGTTGGTTGGTTTGTACACGGGTACAGGAGTAGTTATACTGACTACAGAAGAAAGCTGCTAAACTCACTCAGTGTTTGTTATAGACTATTAAGGCCAATTTAAATTATTATGCAATGAATAATAATGAACGGTTTAAAGATAGTTTCGAGACGAACGAGCTGGAGACATGCAAAAACAAAAATGAAATAAAAATTTTACGAAACGAAACTGCGGTAGTGAAAGAGAGACGTTGCGAACGAAAATAAGATTAAATTATAACGAAGGAAGGAAAAAAAAAATCAGAAGGATTTGCCGCATTAAGTTGATAGAGAGAGAATTGAATGAGGAAGGCTAAAGAAGGAATGGGAGGAAATTAAGGGAACCGAGAGCTATTTCCCAAGACGATGAAAGCTAAAACTCCAGCAGCGATGATTGCTGCAGTGAGCGACCATGAAGATGATGATGATGCGGTTCCTCCACTATTTTCACGACGTTGCCGGCTCCGTCCTCAAATATGGGTCAACGTCCCCGGGAAGGCAACAAAGAATGAATCACTCCAAGACCATCGTGTCGATCTGACATTTTTCTCCCAAAGGCGAATCCGCGCACTTAAACCACTACATCTACACTTTGATGTAAATTATTACAGCAGTAGGAATTATCAAGACGTTCTCCCGCAATACGTTTAAGTGTTTCTCTCATCGTCGTGAGGGAATCAATGAGAATGCATTAGGTTTGCATCACTTCTTTTATTTTTATTATTATTATGTCATCTTTCCTTTCTCTCCCCCCTTGGTTTTAAGTCTTCCCATATTGCTATCTCCGTAGAAAATGGGGAGGAAATTGTCTTTGTTTTTTGTTGATTCCTACTCTATAATGACTGACTCGTTTATCCCCGCAAGCTTACAAACCACTTTACTCGGAAGCGAGAGATAGAGGACAATTTTCCCCTTCAGAAAATGAAGATCGTATCGTACCTCAAGCACCAGAGCAGCGCACTCCGAGTAGGCCAACAAGTAGGGTAAATTACTCCGCCAGGCGGTGCTGAGTCGCCTGCAACGGTTTTACAAGTCGCCTTTCTTGTCAATAATTGCCGATTTCACCCAATAAACCGTGGGTAATAATGATGGTCCAAATGTCGTCGTTGTCATCTCTCACCAGTTATCGATAATGATATCGCTGTCGTTGTGTCATCGCTGCCTTTCATTGTGTTCTCACGCGCCATGTTGAGCGACGTAATTGACGGTTACAGGACGATGGAAAGGTGAAAACGACGTCGTGTTCGTAACATTAAGAAGAAGAAGGATGAAGAAGTAATGAGAGAAATACTCGAGGGGAAATAAAAATATAAAAAGAAAAAAAAAAAGCTCTGAAGATGGGTGGAAAATACGTTATTAATATCTGGAAGAATCTTTTAAGAAGTCCTAATGAATGAGAGAAAAATTACCTCTTTTTTTCCAAGGGGCATAATCAATCCGGCGCGATCGTGTGCATATGTAAATTGTAGGGTGTTTGGGCGAACAAAGACTAGATAAGGGACCTTATTGTTATTATGAAATGACTTCCAGGATTTTTCTATTGAAAATGACACAAGGCAATGCCGTATAGAGTAATTTTCTTTGTAATTTGCGTCTTTCTATTCTCTTCAGTCGGGTATAGACACCGCAGGCGCTCTGGGGGAAACATCGTTATGTCACGGGTTAATGTTCTGGGTATGTTCGAAACTAGAAACTTGTATAGAATATGAGCGAGGTAAGTAGAGGGCTAGGAAGGAAGGAAAGGAGGAGGGGAAGAAGGAAGGATGGAAGGAAGGAAGGGAAGATGGAAGGAAGGAAGGAAGGAAGGAAGGAAGGAAGGAAGGAAGGAAGGAAGGAAGGAAGAGGGCTGGTCAAACCATTGTTTTCGCCACTGTTATGATGTAGATATAATAATTTTTGGATGCTTTATGTTTACTATTCATTTCATTGACATTATTCTGGAAGCACATATTATGTTTAAAACGTGAGCAAATAAAGTTTCTCTTATATATCTTGTATCACGTACTTTGACTCAACTAACCACCATTCCACGTGATCATGGACAATTTGGGATGAGAGGAAGTGATTGCTATAAATAAAGAACGGAATTCTGTTATCTGAACATCAAACTGAAGTTGCGATTAACCAGACCGCAATACGGCGGGGTCAAAAAAAGCCTTACAATGTTATTAATGTCCCCTGTCCCCAGTATTGTGGTCGTCATAAAGCATTGAACATCAGTGCTTAGCGACCAGCGATTCCCCATCTGGCCATCTCATTCATGCTAATGGCTCTCAAACGTCCCTCCAAAATACCTGTTTGATCTTTTTTTTTTTTTTTTGACTACCGCATCACGGCCTGTAATCGTAAGTCATGCTACACTGAGCAGGCTTTACATTAGTGCAATTGCAATGCTCATTTTGTATTTCTTTTTTTTATCCCTGGAGATATAAAACTATAGGGGAAAAAAATGCCCAATCAGGATTTCCCCATAGCTTTTATACTCTTCATTTAGAAATAGATATAATAATAATGATGATACTGTTTATACTTTTCGATACAGGCAATGCCTGATCAAGCGACATCACATTGTTACGACCTCTGCAGGATAAGTCAGTCAGTAACTTTCTCCACTCAAACAGGACCGCTACCATTTTACAGATGATGGTCAGTAATGTTTGGATAATACTATCTTTCACTGCCTAAAGCTACAAAGCCAGTTTACAGACCGGTGGAGTGAGGAAATTGTGAGTGAAGTATTTTTCCAAGACACTTACATTTATAACGTGTCCGTGGCCAGTGGCCGTATGCATAATCCATACGTTAGTGAACGAAATGCGGTAACCACGGGAAACTCCCAAAACATTCGTGGTGTTCACCGTGGCTAACGCAATACGTTAATTAACATATGGATTATGCATACGGCCACAGGAACTGAACCAACAACCTTCTGATCTTGGTTCAACGCAGGAATCATTCAGTCACGCTATTCCATATATAATAAAAACAAAAATGCTAGTTCAGAATAATCGCAACTTCTGTTCATCAAAATTTTCATCATGATCCCGAGTATTTGTGATTAAACGGTATAAAGTGCCCCGCGTTCGCTCGAGCTGACGGTCGATAACACTATAATAGCTCTGTATAGCCTATGTATGGCCAGACGCACACTAACAGGCATTTTTTTTTTTCGCCCAGCCGCAACATTTTACAGTATATAGCAAAATAGCATACGCCCTATATGAAAGTCACCGATAATCGTAACTCCCTTTAAAAGCAACTTTTTCCATGCTCCTAAGTTATTGTAATGAAATGGAGTTGACAATGTACCATCTTTGCTATATCTGCCGCTAACTATGGCTCGGTAGCCTATAATGTGTGGAAGGACTCTCACATACACAGCGTCAAAACATCGATTCCTGGTGGTCGTTTCATGGTGACAAACCCGAACAAACCAGGGTTTGTCGCGAAATTAGATTACTAATTAGCAATTATTATGCCCGCGAACGAAGGGTGGTAATATTTAATTGTAGCGTATTATGCTAGACTTTTTTTCCTCTTGTTATTCTCTCTCTCAGGCGAAGACAACACTGGTTGTTTTAACGCTCTATTAAGGGCCATAGGGGGCGATGTTTTTAACAGTTAATTACAGACAGACGAAAGAGCCCTGTTGGCGACGTATCTAATTATTTCATATACTACTCATGCCATTAGTATTGTTCTCTGAAGGCGGAGATAGGCTGCCATGTATGGAATCATGGAGAATAGTCTGATAATCCTTCTCGTATCAGCAGCCATTGGCTGCTGCAGCTGTCCTTTCTCCCCTCTCTTTCTAACTCTCCCCGTCACCCTTTTTATCTTTGATCATTCTCATTTCCCGTCATATTTTTGTACAGGCACTATCTCGACTATGATATTCCTAATAAAGATAATGCCTTATATGCTCTTTGCTATCTCTCGATATCATCTCTCACATCATTTGTCACTCTAGCGCTCTCGGTAATTCCATATTGCTGGTCTGTTTTTTGTTTTTTTTTCGACAGACTAGGTATAAAGTGATGATGATGATGGTGGTGGTGGTTATTATTGATTTATTACAGCTTTGCTGTTGTTGTCATTGTTGCTATTATTGTTGACTAATAAGGTGACTTAAATGCAGAATGGATGAGAACAGATGGTGAGGCTAAGTTCAACCCAGATATCTACACCAAGTAGTACATGAAGAGATGAATAAAGAAAACAGATAGCTAAACCAGCCACTTGACCAGGGATCGAACATGGGCTTGGCCTAAGACCTCCCGAAAGTCGCTCAGGCGCTCGGCCGATTGAGCTATCAGGCAGACGGCAAAAACTGGTACAAATTCATATCACCGAGCAGGACATTGGACAACTGTTGGTATTGTTGTTGTTGTTGTTGTTGTTGTTGTTGTTGTTGTTGTTGTTGTTGTTGCTGATGTTGTTACTGTCATCATTCAGATTCAACAAGCTTGTATCCAAACCACCTTTTGGACATACAACGTAATAACAGCCGTGTAAAGTACACACCAATGACCGACGGGAAAAGAAAAGGGCAGACTTTGACTTTTGATAACGAGGGACAATGGCCACAATGACCAGATATTCTACCAAAATTAAAACTGACCCATGCCTGGGCTGACTTTCCATAATTCCATAACAAATACTGATAAGAGGTCGGTAATAGTGATGTATTATCGCAGTTTTTATCTTTCAATAACCGGTTGGAAATGGCGGCCATTACGGGGCAATTAACCAATCCACAGGCGCCTTCCATGCCACCTCGCTATCGCTGGGGAGGCGATCGACCAATGGCGAGCTGCCTTACATAACCGCTGTGTTTCTAGCCTTGTTAACGTTAGGCGTTTATCCTTAAATAAACACGTGACCTCTGGCAAAGAGTCCAGGCCCTATCACAGGAGGGTCCCTGGCCTATCAAAACGTTGAGATTAGCAGCCAGGGTCAAGGAGTTTGTTGGCGGATCTGCGTGTTTGCTTAGATGACACGGAAACGTGTAACATCCCTCTCGTGCTGGCTCGTTTAGGATCTTGAACAAATCCTTGGACTCAGAGCCCACACTCACCAGGTTCCCAGACCCCGACTCTCGACACGAATCCTCCCCAACTTCGGCAATAGTCTACGGCTTCTGTGCGCATGTGTTGTTCCACGAGCTTATTATCTTTGTGGGTTTTTTTTTATTTCCTTTTTTTTTTTGTTCTGTCTGTGTATGTGTGTTCCGTCGTCTTGTGTTCTTGCAATGTACAGAGAACATGTACACAGACAGTGACGTGAACGAAACGGTTATGTCCGGAGTAGAACGAAGTCACTGCGTTCTTAGACCCGACACTTTTTCAAAATCTGAATTGGCACCACTTCTTTTTGAGGGTATTAGGTTTGGGGGTTTTTTTTTGTTTTTGTTTGTTTTAGAGTGCATATTCTGTTAGTGTTAGAAATTGAAGTGTATTGTTTTCAAAAAAAAAAAAAAAATCAGTAATTGCACTTCCGTTAGAAAATTATTGGGTGGTGTATTCAGAGGTTCATTCCAATTTAAATCCATTCCAATCAGAATTAAACACGAAAACTGTATTCCTTCGAGGGTAATGTCTTTATAAAGTAAATATAAATACATGTTTGAAGAGCAATTACCTTAACTGTATTTCCCTTTATTTCAAAAACACTCAACAAGGACCACGTGCAAGGTTTTAGGAAAAAGCTCTTCAGCTGCGTACATTTTATTTATTCCCCTCGAACAATACTGGTCGCGCCCAGCGTTGGAACAGTCGGTCAAAAATGTTTTTTAATGACTTGTCTATATTTCCAGATGATCTAATATTGTTCATGATAATAATTATAATTAAAACCATCAAATCGCTAACTTTGTTTGTGTAAATTGTAATTTTTTTCCCATAATGATTTGTCCATATTTCCAGATGATATAATATTTGCCATGATAATAATAATATAATCAACACCATCAAATCGCTGCCTTTGTTTGTGTAGGAGATCTTTTCCATAAAGATTTGTTCACAATCCCAAATGATCTAATATTTTTCATGATGATAATAAATCAAAACCATCAAATCGCTGCCATTGTGTGGGTAGGAGATCTTTTCCATAAAGAAATGTCCACAATCCCAAATGATCTAATATTTTTCATGATGATAACAAATCAAAACCATCAAATCGCTGCCATTGTGTGGGTAAAATTTCTTTCCCATAATTAACTTTTTTTTCATTATGTTCTGATATCTAACACATTTCAATGGTAATGATATAGTCAAAAGCATCAAATGACTACCTCTGTTTGTCTAAGTTTTATATGGTGTTAGAGAAGTTTTCATCCTGGGTAGAATCGCGGGAAAGTAGTTCCAAATGATGGTATGAACCCCCAATCCTACTATAGTTTTAAAAATGTCCATCATAACTGACCATTTCTTCTCGTTTGTGATGTTTTTCAAACCTGGAGATGTAATTGGCAAGTTAATCTTCCATAAATTTTCAAAATTTTCCATGCCTGTGGAAATAAGCCTACTTAGAGCCTTTTCACTAAATAAGATCCCCCGATTCTAATACCGAACTACCGTATCTTCCCCTCTCTGGAGGTGGTAGTAATAATAGTAGCAGTAGTAGTAGAAGTAGTAATAGTAGTAGTTGTAGTAGTTGTAGTAGTAGCAGTAACAGTAATGGCAGTAGTAGTAGTAGTATGTAAAAAAAAGTGATGAAAGTGTGAAAAAAATTATATTAGTTATATTATATCATATTTAATATATACAAAAACCATCCGCTACCTTTTAAAAACCACGACCTCAAAAACAAGCCAAAACAGAATAAGATCGTAAGTGTTATGTTCCGACTGACCTATTCAATATAATTTGAAGGCTGCTCCAGAAAGAAAGGGAGGTACTCTTTCTTTATACTAAAATTGAATTTGCACAGTCTGCTGTCATGTTACGAACGAAAAGGCGCGCTGAACTAAAATATCAAAAACTCCATAACATATATATAGCTCCATGACATATTTCCAGAATACAAAAGACCACGTTGTTAGTTAACCCACCCCTGACTCTGAATACACACCTCTTTGTGTACATCATCAGCTAGACCGGAAGACGTGCACCACACGATCCCACCATGACACCCAGACTCTTTGCCAAAATGCGTTGCATGTCAGCCAGCAAGCGGACTTATATAATTATGATAATAATTGTGACTATAATGGAATAAAATTAAATCATAATGGTTCTAACCAGATATGACGCAAAACTTTTGAAACAATATATAATGAATTTATTTAAAGAGATGGTCAACGTCTTGTGTCTCAGCGCTTTATCCAGACGGGCAATAAGAGTAATACTGTATATTAAAAAATAAAAAAGAAGCAAGTAAATACGAGTCTGAGAGCCAGAAATAGAAACAGAAATAGAACAGCAATGATGACAATAATGAAGATAATGTTACTACTCTACTACTACTACTACTACTACTACTAATAATAATAATAATAATTTTAAAATAGTAGACACTCTCAGACCGTGCATTTGAAAAATTAAAAAAACGGTTCCAAAATTTCGGACGGTAGTCCTTTCTCAGGGAGCAATAAGAAAGAATGAGCACAAAATGATTTAAAACAACACAGACGAACGAACACACACCACGGAATAATGTAAAGGGAGACGAGACCAAAATACAAACAAACGACAGATATAACCGATAATAAAGATCCCACCCAACCCCAACCCACTACGAAGATTATTCCACTGGACGATTTCTATCAACTTTGTTTTTGTGTTTCGTTTTCACCTTCAGGTAATATTCTGTTAGAGTTTCAGACTACTTCATTTTGGTTTATTAAAATTTCAGTGCCTGCAAACGACGGAACAACAACAACAACAACAAAAACAAAAACTCAATCTGCGACTTTTTGTTTTTCTTCAAGCCGGTCTCGATCAATTGAATTTGAAATCGAGGCTAAGCACGCGAGCTTTTAACACATCGCTTGTTTTTGTTAACTTACACGAACGCCACGTGTCAAATTATGGCACAACCATAAATTAAATGGCTACCACTGTGCTTGCTATATCATCAATAATTCCTTGTGTTACGACCGTCAGCAAGATAGTGTGATTTCTGATTCCAGAGCGTCGTAGAGTTCTATAAGCCCGCATCCTTGCCTTATTTTTTGATGTGTCGCTGAGCGCTGTTCCCAAAATACATCCAGAGTTTCCGTTCAGATTGCTAATTCAAACTATTTGTTGCTATATTTAAACCCATGCACCGTCTACTAATTGTAGGGGAATCTACGGATGTAAGATTATAGGCCTGGGGTATCCCCAGACGCTGCAGCGAGTGGTGAAAGTTCACACACGGCAACTGGAAACTTCGATTTTGTTGGATGGTTTCACTGCATCCCTTTCTTCTTCACCAGTTTCTTTTTAGTAATATTTTTGTTTACCCTTACTTACATCATATCTCCTGTTTGATCTGAGGAGGTCCATTCATTCATTCATTCATTCATTCATTCATTCATTCATTCATTCATTCATTCATTCATTCATTGAGTCAGTCAGTCAGTCATTGACGCACTTACTCGTTTATTCATTTATTTATTTATTTATTTATTTATTTATTTATTTATTCATTCATTTATTTATTCATTTATCTATTTATTTATTTATTTATTTATTTATCCATTCATTCAAATAATTATTTATTTAGGTCTTTGTTTGTTTGTGTGATTTTGTTAAATTTATGTTATTTATTTCACAAATTCCTTTGAATGTTAGTTTAATTACTGAAATTATCATTTCCAGGGGATTTTACTTTCTCGCAACATGACGGGAGTAGGGAGAGGGTCGCATTTATCTTAAAAAGAACTGTGACTATCCAGTTACATTTCAATAACAAATAGGCTACTCTTACATGGAAAACAAAAAATACAAATTGAGAAAATCGCGACTATGCGGATTGCTATGCGGATAGTAAGTGGATACGTTTATATTAGGAAAGATGTGGAGGCACCGAGGAACAGGAACCACAAAATCAGTGTGTCTTTAAAAATTCCTTAAATAAATTCTGAATGTAAACATTCGTATTCATCTCCTGCCGCCCACCCCAACACTCAGACATAATATGTAAAATATAGAAAGTCTCTCTTTCCCTTCTTTCTTCGAAAGCAAACCTGCTTCATATTCTAGACTCTTGTATAGCATTGGGCAGTGTCCAGTTTCAACACCGACGACATAATGGGGTTAAGTCACTATTGCTTCATTCTTCTCCCTTGCATAATAATAGTTTACCTGGACATTTTAATACAGCAATATAGCTCATTTTGATCAAAAAGTTTTTTTTAAGCGCATGGAAGAAAGAAAGAAAGAAAAAAAGAAAGAAAGAAAGAAAGAAAGAAAGAAAGAAAGAACGAAAGAAAGAAAGAAAGAAAGAAACAGGAAAGATTTAGAAAAGAGAAGAAAAGAATTAGAAAAGAAAAAAGAAATTGAAACTGACATTAATTGTTGTTAAATAATGATTTAGCAGGTAATTAAGAAACGCGCAAGTCGACGTTACCGGAATCCCGGCATGCCCCAGTGTTTGAACAGTCACGGCTGTGTAAACAAAGAAGGCGTACACGATTTGAAACCTGTTATGCTATTCGTCAGCTCGCAGTTCCGAGCCTCGGAAAAGTGGGGAAAATGTCAAAAATTAAACGTTTTCATATCAACGCCGTCATTATCTGGGAAGATTTCACGTGGTAAAATGACAACCACTGTTCTCCCCCATCGGATTTCTTTTATTAATTTTTTTTCTAACACATTTTTTTTATATCTTCTTAAATTCCTAATTGTATTTTCCTCCCTAGATCTTGCGTTGTCTTTAAAGTTTTCCAACAGACAAGCCCTGTTTACTAGAGGCGTTCTATAGACTTATCTCCCTGTAATAATGGCGGTGCGGCAATTTCCGCTGACAGAGAGGCGCTTCAACGCCGCTTCGAGAGCGTTGAGCGATGAGTCCGTCGATAGTTTTAAGAACATTTTCGCACACAAACGAGCACGTTCGGTACAGAAATATCGTTCTGTCAATACCGTATCATAGTTTACCACAACATAATACCACGGGCGAGGGAGAGCGAGAAAAGCTTGTTGTGATTCTAGATTGACAGAGCTTCTGGCAAGTTTGAAAACGTTTGGATGATATTTAAGGAGAGCGAAAAGAAAAAAAATTGAAGATTGGAAAACGTAGAAAAATCTCTTATACTGTTTAGATTCTTATTGTGTGGCACCTATTAATTATTGGCACGCTAAATTGTCGTATAAATTGCCAATTTTGAAATACTTATGCCATATTATTACATTCATTTTTTTCTGTTATGTTCATTGATGAATTTGTTAATAAAAATAATATTGATAATAAAGCATTGATAAAAAGAATAAAGAGTTGATGAGAAAAACGATGATAATTAAAAGTATGATCATCGTTATCATGTTATCGTCATTATGATGTCATGATAACCGCCATTATTAGCATCTTCACAGCAGCAGGGAGCAGTAGTATCTTTATTATTATCATTACTTTAACATAGGTTAAAAAAAAAAAAAGACAACAGACTAATATTACGTGAATGGTTGTTTCAGGACGTCTAGATCCGTTACAATCAAGTTTTAACAAACAATTCAAACCCTTTTTTGAAGAAGAGACTTAATAAATAATAATGACAAGAAAACCAGCTCTCTATCCTTATTCAAACTCTTGGTCAACCCTATCGAAATTAGGTACATTTTAATATCCTATTTACAAATTTTGGATCATATACCAGTATAGTAACGGAACAATTTTTTTTGTTAAAAAACGCCAGCATCATTTTGATCTCTCTCTTGCATTATTGGTTCCTTACAGTACCAATACTGAACAACCCACATTTTTTTTAGTAACTACTTATGAAAACTGCCAGGAAGAACCTCTTGCAAAATGCTACGGAGAAGGAGCCGGATAAGAGGCTTTTTTTACACGTATTATTATTTACTCAAATTGAGTGTCACATAGGGGGAAAAATACCTCTGATTGCGATACAATTGCTTGGGACTCAGTGAAAAAGGGGAGCAGTCCAATTTTTCTGTAATTCCCTCTACACACAATAATACTTGAAACCGATTTCAAACACTTATCATTGGAAGAAAATAAAGACATGATGCCTTGGGTTTTTATTTCTTTTTTTTTTTTTTCAGTATCTTGCGGAGCAGGAAACGGGATAGAACTTCATGGGTTGAAAGGATCAAGATATTAAAGTGTCATATTAAGAGTGAAAACGACCGACTCAGGCAAGTCAGTACCGTCGTGGATGTCCCGAATGCGTCTGTAGATATCATAGCTTCGATTGCTGATGTCTTCGGAAATTGAGAATTAAATTCAGAAGCTTTCAACAACATCAACCCAAATAAAAAAACAAAAACAGTTTTCCTGGATAGGACAGAGAGTGAGAGTTTTGTTTTTTTTCTTTGAAATAGTTTATTATTTGTAAGCATAACTTATCTTTTATTTGAACCCTCGCAAAAATTGTTGCTAGCGATCCAGGAAAATGTCACAAAATACCGGCTATGAAAGAAAATTGCACGTGAGGTTGATTTTGTTATAATTTATATTTATAGAGTATATTTTTTCTCCCTCCTCGAATTATTCATTTTCTTTTCTCGTTATCTCGTGACCCTGACTTTTATCCTCTATTTGAACAGCCCAGAAGTCTACTTTGATCCTTAAATTCTCTCAAATGTAAAATTGGTGATCCGTTCAATTATATTTTCATCAAGGTACCATTAAAACGTAAGCAAAACGGAAGAAAGCAAAAAATGCCCTCTGTTTGACGTGCGCAAAATTAGACTGTATTTGTCAATTATTTTCCCATGCGTTATTGTTTCTTTCTTCCACCACCAATCCTGCTTTTTTTTTTTTTGTCAGAAACAAAGAAAGAGGAAAGTTTGAAAACGGTTCTGATTTACTTACATAATTTCGTTTCTTTTGTTGTTTTATTTCCCCGTTCAGTTGTCTTGTATTTATCTTAATCTTACCCAGTGTTTAAGACAAACTTAGTTTAGTTTAGTCTTCCTGCAAGCTTCCGTAGTGTGTGTTCAGATAATATACTGGCTGGCACAAACAAAAAAAAAAAGAAACTTCCGATTGTATTGCACTGGAGCAAGAGCTAGTTACATCCTCTGTTTAACCTAAGTCAAACGGGGTTAAACTGTGAATGTCAATAAATCACCTCCTTAGATTTAGAACCCAGTGCATGTTTTATCTATTCCCTCTGGATAATTTTTTTTTTTTTGTCTAAGTAAATGTGTGTGAAATTTTATTGCTGTAAATTTCTTAGTACATTTATTATAATCCTTTTCTAGTGGAGAGTTGTTGTTGTTTTTTTTTGTGCCGGTCGGTATAGTTTATGAATAAGAATACATAATATATAAAACTGTCATCATTATTTAAAAACTACAAAAGGAGAGCTAACGTATTTTGCTTGCAATCTTCCTTGTCGTTGTTGTATAAACTTGGTCTAGATTTAAAACAAGAAGAAGAGAAACAAAAAGCCGTATAAACACTGAGCACTGAACTGAAGCTGTGGAGTTCCCCTCGTCAATCGATATTATGTTTATCCTAAAACAAAGAGAAATCCAAAGTGGCACGTTTTGTCGCTTCATTTCCATAAAGCCAACTTTTCTAGGCGGAAACAATATCATGACGATATAGTCTATGCCCGTGGGGCAAAACAAAATCAAGCTATCCATTTGGATAGGCTACACAGACAGCAGACAGCCAGACACTTTTTTTTTTCTTTTTTCTTTACTTTTGCCCACGATCCCACTTTTCCGCCGGTTAGTTGATTTTTTTTCCCTCCTCACTATAATGAACTCTCCCGGAAGTTAATGAAACGTCTCTTGCCAAAGACTCCCGTTTCATTATAAAATTTGCAGTGTGTTGTCAGCAAAGAAGCCAGGCGGGTTCTATTATTTGACACTGTTTTCTGATCGCACAGATGCCATTTTAATAAGGAGTCACAGTTCAAACTCGCAAACTCACGCCTCATAATCGAGGGCTGGCCTCAGGCTTGGCTAGTTGGTAGGAACAGTTGACAGGAACAGGCGCAGACACTAGGCCTAGACCTAGACTTGTAGGGGCGGATCCACAATGAAACGAGGTGGNGGGGGGGGGGGGGGTCTTTCCATATTAGTGATCTAGTCCTATGAGGTGGTCTCTGGTGATTTTCAATTTCAATTAATTTAATGCACTTCAACACTTATTTCAAAAAAAAAAACCAAAAAACTGACAGAAATTGGAAATAACTTCCAAAGAGGACGAGTCGACTGACATTAAATTTTGATTACCTGAATATGATAAACATGACGGATTTTTATGGAGATCAAAGATAATATCACACGTTACTACTAATGCACATGTTTGATTAACAAAATAATTATTATCGTAAAGATCTATAAATATTCTTAAAAACAATCCTCATTCTTCTTTTTTTCATTCATTATTTTGTGAGTGTTTCTACTTGGTATTTCTCAGTTTGTTTGTGTTTGCTTCTCCTGCTAGATGTGTGCTGACTGACATGTATGTTTGGGGGCGATGTGTATCATGAACCACACAGTCTCAGTGGTTGCAGTCAGTGCAATGTAACTCCGAATAAAATGACAAGGATTTGATGATAACGTTGCCCAAGTTGACAACTCTCCCTCCGTGGTCATTACTGACTCGTTACCATGCCTTATCATTAAGGACAGCCATCTCTTTAGTCTCGAATGAACAGTATGCAAGTTTATATTTACAGTATTTCATTACATACAACAAAAAAACCAAAAAAATCCACCACTCTCTTCCATATTATTATTTATATCAGGGATATGTACATACGGATGAATAACTTTTTAAAACCACCGACAAGAGAAGGGTGAGCTATTTATATCACTAATTATTGTTTTAAAAATAAGGTGCACGGGAGGGGGAGTGGGAGATATCACGATCACACCCCTTCCCCTCCCCCCACCCCCTGCCTTGTAACCGCCACTGACTAGGTTTAATTGAATGGCACGGGACCTGACGTGCAGTTATCATGAGTGTGTAGCAAGACAGAGGTTTGGTGTGTGTGTGGAGAGAGGTT
>JAWQUT010000448.1:540156-554184 GCA_033807755.1 Ellobium chinense
CAATAAAAAATCCTCGTGTCTTGAATTTTTTCCTTTCTTTCTTTCTTTCTTTCTTTCTTTCTTTCTTTCTTTCTTTCTTTCTTTCTTTCTTTCTTTCTTTCTTTCTTTCTTTCTTTCTTTCTTTCCTTTTTGCTGATACAAAACGTTACAATCAATTTTGTCGCTCTCTACCGACAACATAAATTTGAGCAAATCTCGAAAAATGTTTGCGTTCCTGCTATGTCTGCTAGAGATAGCTTGCTAACCCAATAAATTTCCTGTGGTCATTTCTACAGAATTAATTTTGTTACAGTATATTAAGGACATACACATTGTCTCGCAAACGAGTAAATAATGCTACACAGTGCTAAACAAAACAGCTCTCACTACATTCTATTCAGCCGATATAATTTTTTTAAGTGAAATAGTTTAAAAACATGCAAGAGGTTATTGATTAATCTAATAAAACACAAAAATATATATATGTTTTCTATTTGATATCTTTAACAAGTGTAAATCTGCATTTTGACATACTCTACAACATTTACGGATATTACTTAGAATAAAATCAATATCAAGTAATCACTACTTTGCTTAACCGTTGCGTCGTTTTCGAAGTCAGTAAATCAATACCTAGTCGTTGGAACAAGCATTCGATCTACTGCAAATACTGACCACACATTAGCTTTCAGTTTTTTTTTCTTCGTTTTCTTCCATGATTTTAATACAGTCGTCCGGTTTATATAAACTTTACGAAAGCATGTAAATATATGTCGTAGCCGCGATTAAGGGGAGGATACGAATAAGCGGCTGTTATTGTTTCCAAATTTTGCCTGATTTCCAGTGTACATGGCAGTTAAAGGAGAGCTACGGTCATACTGATTGTGATCAATAATTCTAATATGTGTATTATATGTATTTACAATGCCAAGAATTTATCAATATGGCCTTGTTGTTAAAGTACCAACGAAAATATACACTACTTCATCTAGATTAAGTATTAACAGACATTCAGATAATGGAAATCAGCATAATTCATTGTTTCATTGTTCTCAGCAGAAGACACAAATTTGTACCGTTTTAACAGGTGACACAAGTTTATTGAACTTTCTCGTACTGAAAGGGTAGTCAACATAACAGTAATAGAAGTCGGGAAAGCACTTTGAGTGAACCCGGTACCGTTGGTAATATGACTATTATTTTTTTAATAGAATTTTTTCCTTATTTCTGTTAAATTTATTTGCGGTTGTAAGACGATTGACTGATCTATGATGTCCTATTCCCAAGTCATATGTTGGGTTTTTTTTTTAATATTCTTTCATGGAAATTCCGAAAAGCACAAATTGGGGATCAGATGATAACTGTGAAGGATGATAATTTCGCTCATAACAAACTAATCAGGAAACTAGTTCTCGGCCCTTACAAAGGAATGACAAAAATGATAAATGAATAAATAAATACAATAACATATATGACGTATGTATAATGACCTTATAATAAATGTATTACGCTATTTCGATGCACTGCCTTTAGAGTAAAATTAAATTTGATTCTTAAGAGGTAAAAAAAGAAGTCATGGGTTAAGAACTAACATCAGAAGACTAATACAGTATTTTAACATGACAGTGAACCAGTTTGCAATATTCTGAGTCAAGATTAGCCTTGCTTTGGCCTCCGGTAAAATTGTCTCACTGGAGATAAATGATTTCAACCCCACCAAACTCACAAATTCTGATTTTCTTTGCAATCTTCCTTGGTGTGGTTAATATTTACATACATCGCTATCATGTTTATCGCGACTTGTGTGTAAAAACATAAGGATCTGTGACAAGGTGAACTAGTGCAGTCCGCACTGGAGCGTAAAACCAAAAGGGTGACTCGCTAGTAACAATACAGACCGAGGTCTGTTGTGACGTGAAATGGTATTACCTACATAAGAAAACAAAAATAAACAAAGAGAAGAGTAGCTTTTGTGGTACAGAATATTAAATATTTACTATCCCCCTAATTATAAGTGTCATAGAAATAATAACTAATCAGGATATTTATGATAATAAACAATATTAATTGTTAATTTAATGTTAATTTACTTTGTCTCCACAATGCACAATATCATTCCCGATAAACAACTGCATATTCTTATTCTTGGAGGCCAAAAGATCGTTAAATTGGTGTAACCTGGGTTCGTTCGGATAAACTGAATTGAAAACTTTCTCGGTTCCCTATTGCAATTTCTTCAAGTTCAGTTTAGATACGACCCTTGTTTATTTATTTTTGACAACCATATTTTGCTGAAAATGATCAAGATGCTCTTGACTTTTCATAAGAAAAAAAACCCACCAGAACGTAGTTTTACAAATTTAATATATATTATTCATTTTACGTTCTTGAGCAGGTCGATAATGAAGAGATCAATATCATCTTGTTGACTGATCACAGTAATGAAACAACAAAGCAACAAAATTTTATAATTTTCGCAGTCATTTTTATCTATGCCAAACACGCTGTCGTAATTCTTTACTTATTATCTTAATAGAAAAATATTTCTCATACTGTAATTCATTCATGGTGTGTAATTTATAACTGATATACCTTACAATTTCATGTAATTCTCACAAATCCTTCCGGTATGCTTCCCCCTAGCCACTCCATAATTTTTAACGCATAAAAAAAGTTATAGTGTAAATAAATAAGCAAACGTTTTTATTCTGCTCATCATTCGTTATCAAGCTGCGAGATTTGGGGACACTAGACGACATGAACAATACACTGTACGTCCTACGAGCCCTACAGAAGAAAAAAAAAAATATTCACAGCCACGTGTGTATTTACTTTTCCTCATCTCTAATTTGATGCAACGTACTTAAATTTTCCGGGTGAACGAAAGAGAATTATTTTCTTTTAGCCGGGGGCGGTAAAGCAGCTGTTAGCGGATTGACAGTACAGGCCTCGATGTAGTGATAATAACCCAAAGCTTTCCCCCTCCCAAGTTATTTGTCGGGCTACTAGATGCTTTCATTCGGTGCGTTACACAGTAAAGGAGATAGATTAGGAGACCGTAATAAAATACGCATCGTGTGTATGTATGTATTTTATTGACATAAAATAAAAGGAGCATGTGGTTTTGAGAAGAGAAAATGGAATTAGAAAGCATGCAGTAACGGCTTGCATAAGTTGTTTGCAGTGGCGATTTAGAATAGTAAATAAAGATTTTAAACGTTTAGAAAAGCGTCTTTGTGGTGCTCTGAGATCTTTATGGAAAGAAGAAAATGGCAGGTCGCGAGAGGGAAAGATAGAAAGAAAGATAGCATACAAAAAGATTGGGCTTGAGAGAGGAATGAGAGAAAGAGTAAAATCGAGGCTTGAAAGGTTAGTTTTTATTAATTTAGAACAGTTATTAATTTGTGATGTTCACCGTGTCCTTGTCAATGGTAAATGTAATCGAATGTAGTTTAGGTGAATGTAGTTTTTCAACTTAAAACCGTTCTTGCTATGTGAAGAATAAATTAAGGGAGTGTCAAAGTACAATTAGTACATCATGATTAAGTAAGTACTATCACGAAACACAATCTAGTTCCATTTCATCGCGTTCGGAAACGGTTGGTAACAAGACGCATCATAAACAAACTGAATGGTGTCAAAACCAGTGTTCCGTTCGGCCTGAGACGAAACTTTGTAGAATCTAAACCAAAAATTTAAGCCTAATTTTTTTCAGGTCAATTTTTTTATCCCGTCTCCGTAACTTTTAGCAAATGTCAGACGAGTGAAAGTATTATTACTATTCGAAACTACTTATTCATAATTTTAATGCAGTAGGTATATTTATATATTAATATTTTTCAAAATGATTTTGGTTGAAAGCCTACTTGTTTTGCATTATAAAAGATCTCGTGTTGCTTGGCTGCAGAAGTGAGTGGCGGATTTACCTCCAGAATTTTTTTTTTCTTTTTGGTTTTGTTTTGTTAAAGAAAAGGAATTTTAGAATCTGAATTTTGATAAATTTGGAACATAATTATGGCTGATGCAGGTCCTCTCTAATTACGATTTCCTCTCGCACAGAATATTATATGGATGGATGATTAACTTCCATCGGAGATAATTAATAATTTAATGACCTTGTTCTGAAAGGTCAGTTGAAGAAAACGTGATATGGCTGAAAGTTATATAGGTAAAAATAAACTATTTATAGAAGATCTACAAAAACCGCTCTCTTTATTCCTTGCTCGGCTGTCACTGGCATTTCTTGAAGGTTAGAGATCAGCTTTGTCAATGGTTATTACGCAGTCTGTATGCATCATTTCGCTTAATTTTGTTTAACCTTTNATATTCATACCTTTCAGCTGCACAGTCTATAAAAGATAAATTAATTATTTTGTTCAACTATTTAAATTTGTTAAACCCAAAAAGACAGTTCAGTTGGACTCACCTATTCTTCGTGGCAGCAGCCCTGTCTCTTTGTCTCCTGTTTTTAAACCAGTTGCCAACTTGGGTTGGGGTCAGACCCGTAGCTTGAGCCAGCTCCCTCTTCTTGGTAGGGTTGGGGTAAGGGTCCTGTAGGTACCACTCGCGCAAAAGGTTGCGGGTACGCTCTTTGAAACAGTGGGTTTTCTGCTCCCCGTCCCAGATGGTTCTGGGCAAAGGATACTTCTTGCGGACTCTGTACTTGTCCACAGGACCTAGAGGACGTCCACGAAGCTTCTCGGCCTCTTGGTAATGAGCCTCTAGCCACATCGCCTGAAGCTTGGCGTGGGATTCCTTGGTGAATTTGTGGTTCTCCAGAATGTGGTACAAATCTCGGAAGTTGCCCGTGTGGAAGGAAACCAAAGCTCGGGCTCGGATGACGGACTCGTGCTTGTTGAGGGCCTCGCACGCGCTAGGGTTGACCGGAAGGGACCACAAGAAACGGCCCAGTCTCTCGATGTCCCCGGATTCTTCCAGCGTCTCGCAGACTTTGGCGACTTGGTGTGGCGTGAAATGCAAGGTTGGCAGAGGCAACATGGCCGGGATGGGCGTCTCCAGTCCGTAGAGTCCAAACATGGCAGCATTGGTCTGGAAAGCAGCAGCCGGAAAGCCATTCGGGAAGTTGAAAGTGGCTGCTGCCGCCGCTGCTGCAGCTGTTGCTGCTGCTGCAGCTGCTGCAGATACAGAAACAGACTTGACAGTCTGCGGTGGGGACAGGCCTGCAGGCATAGACAACTTGTTACTGCACCGCAGATCCATCCATCTAGTTCTATGTCAACACTTGCTATGCAGAAAGGATTCTAGAGCGGTCCTTACACCTTCGATGGCGGGCGACAGTATGTTGAGTCGAGCCAGCTCCGGTGTATATTTTATTTTCACAATACTATCCGTGACAGAGATTGATAAAGAGAAGAGGAGGCGTTTTGGTTCAAGTAATATTATGTCCTGACAAGAGACCGAGCCCGTGGTTATACCACAACCGATAGTTTTCAACAGTCATGCGCCGGTGATTGATACAAGGCAGGCCATTGACGAGCTACACGCGCTCTCATTCGTCGCTCGCCCCGCCTGCTTCTTGTCGCCTCCCCTACGCGGGGCCTATCAGAGCGCGGCTTACACCCGTCAGTCACACCGCTCTTCCGGCGGGCAGGGGAGGTTAGTGAGGCGAGAATAGAGATGTCAATTTCTTCTCTAAACGCTTATCGTGGACTCGCTGGAGTGAAGTGACTGGGAAAAGTAAACCCGTCAACAGCCGAGGGGGGTGTGCTGTATTCATACGCCATTAAGAACCGACGGGTAGCGCACTGTGATTTATTTCAGCGTCGTTAGATACAATCAACTATGCGCTGCCCTAAAAGCCTCACTTGTATTTTGTTATTACGCGCGGCTGACCCTAAGATTTCCGAGGATATACTGACCGGAATCCTCACCATTCTTATTATTTTAGTACTCTTTTCCCCTCCACTACTTTCATGAGGTTTGTTTCTCACGTCAGTGCGTTGTCGATTGAAAGTTCGCACTGGCGAGTACACTGGATTCCCTGCTGGTCTACAATAAGAGCCTAGACTCTCTGTACGTATTACTTATGCTATTACTACTGAAGCTGTAGCTTTTCTATTGTTTTACTACGTACGATAAATCACTGCAAATCTTCTCTTCCAGTCAATCGTTTCACTAAGTAGGCAAATGATTTACCTTTGCGATTGACGTTCAGCTGCCTACAAATTTGTTTTTGCTGAGTTCTGAGGAGGCTAACCTACGTGAAAGGCGTTTTGTAACATACAGTACTTCTCTTACTAAGCTAACAGTATTGCAACCGGGCAAAAAAAAAAAGGAAGGGGGGAGAGGGGGGGGGNCAGTTTATTTTGCGGCTTGCAGATCTGTAGAAGAACCTTCTCGTTACAGTCTTGCCTCATTCTCGATCTCAACCAAATGTTAATGAAAAGTGAAAAGATATTATTTCCTTTCCTTATTTTGTTCTTTCCTTAACATTCTTTTATCATCAAGATCTAGTCTATATTTATTTGTATGTAAAGTTATAATTTATGCATCAAATTCAATACACGTAACTGCGAATACTTTTTTTTTTTCCATGGGCTTGTGCAGGACGTACGGTGTATTGTTGATGTCCTCCATGTCTCTGAATTACTTCGCAGCTATGACAGATGAATAAAAAATTTAAAATGTGTCCACTAGAGAAATATCTAGTGGACACATTTGGACACATTTAAGGATTGAGTGAAAGATGGACAGCAAGACAAGGAGACGAATCCGCTCAGTCCGTCAGTCGTTCTTTCTTGTTGTTGTTGTTCTCTTGTCCCCTCTCTTCTTCTCTTTCAATCCGCTGTTCTTTCCTTCCTCTGGTTCTTTCACTCTCGTTTCAACTAAGCCTATGGCAATTTTCGTTCGGTATTTTTTTCTCTCATTTTCTCTCTAAAACTGTAGACATCTCAATCTGTATGAAATTATGTGTTCCCCCCNNNCCCCCCCAAGCTCTCTCCTTTTATTTTTCTTTCCTCGCCACTTCATTCATCCTCATCCATTTCTATCTTGCTTTTATTTTCTCTCTTTCAGTCTGTATACTCTTTTTCCGTATATTGCTCTCTCTCTCTCTCTCTCTCTCTCTCTTTCTCTCTCTCTCTCTCTCTCTTTCTCTCTCCCGTCCGACCACCATGATCACCCCCCACCCTTCCAACAACCTTATACACACATCAAATTCAGAACCCGCAGTGGATGGCTCCTGTCTCCTCTATACTGCTCTCAGTCTGGTGGAATTTCAATTTCTACACTATCTATCCAGCCTGCCCATCACATACCAAAGTTTTTATCTCAGTTTGCGAAGTCATAGAGGCCTAGAGCAATTTGCAACACACTGCTCAGGTCAGAAATAACCAAGTTTCAGTAAAGTACACACACTTCACTAATCTCTTATCTATACTAGTCTACTACAGCTTCGGTCAGCAGTGTGGAAGCAATACTTTTCAGTTGTGGGTGGCATATGAATAGGAGGTAAAGGTGGGCAGCATCGTTCCCGGGACCAATCCTTTCGATACTTAGGAATTTTGCTTAGTATCGAAACTCCAGCTAAAGAATTATTATGTCAGAATGCTAGTGGTCAGCACATATAAGTGACAGCGGCACTATGTGCTCTTCAGGGAGTTGAGAAAGTCTTTAAATGATCTGGCTGCTGAGGTTAAAAATCGTATGAAGTCGTGAGAGAGGGCAGCAGCAGCAGCAGCAGCAGCAATAAAAGCAGTTTAAGTAACTTGTTTGTTGCCTTTGTTGGTAATGATGAAGATGACAACAAGTTTAACAATGACAGTAATGACGATGATGGAAATGTAAAATGATCGCGGAATTTCATAATTTCCTTCACTGTGTTCGTGAATTTTTTATCCAGTCTGTCTTAAGCCATTACAACAAATATGTGACGATGATAATATGATGATGATAATGATGATGATCATGATGATGATCATGATGATGATAAAAATGGTCAACAGCTTTTCACTCTCAAGCCGTTAGTTACACCTTTACACAGTGAAATTATGGGCAATAATAATTTATCGACTGAAAGCTGCAAAATTACAGCAAAATGAAATCACGAAGTTGTTCATTTTAATTATCTTATTTATCAGTGGGGAGTGTCAAAATGCTTATCAGTGGACAAGAATGGACAGGAATTAGAAGAACCGTCTAGTCGACTTTGTTTAATGGCAACTCTTCGGGAGCACAGAAAACGTGGCGTTTAAAAGAAGTTGGATTTATCCAGGGGCATTTGTTTAGAAATATAAACATTTTGTCAAGTGAAAAATTATGCAGTTAGGCTCGAATTGCTCTGATCCGGAGTTGACTCCGCATAGGCTACAAGTAATTGTTAGCCACTATGGTGGTGAAAAGGGTTCTGAGTCTAAGTGTAGAGTCTGGGCACGTTAAGGCTCTTCTAGCTTTTGACCTATATTATTGCTTAGTTTTTACTTGGCTTTATCTTACTAAATGTACTGAAGCGATAAAGTTCTTTCCTAAGCACTGCTGGACTGTTTTTAGTAGTATTCTACTTGGAATAAATCAAGGACGACAATGGTAAAGTAATTTTAAATGCTGTAAATGAGTTTTTGCTCGTTTGTATGGTCTATTTAGCAATCACTTCTCTTCAATTTGACACAGGTGAGCGCTTGTTGTGTGTGTGTGTGTGTGTGTGTGTGTGTGTGTGTGTGTGTGTGTGTGTGTGTGTGTGTGTGTGTGTGTGTGTGTAGCATGATGATACTGAAGCTACTGATGATGATGATGAGAATGATAATGTCAATGATGATTGGATCTCTTTCTTGAGCAGGCTTTACAGCCAAGTGTTAGTGATGAGCTGTGTCATATATGGCTCTCACACACACTCAGAATTGATTCTATCCCTTAATGATTACAGTAAGTGAAATCGTGCCATTTTTCTCTTTTCCTTCAGCTGCCTATCAGTGTTACAGCGTGTCACTTTGTTTACTACTGGATAAACTGGGGACACGGAAAGGATTAGAAGATCTTCTAGTCAAATAGAAGCAGATGATCTAGAGATTTGAGAAATCAGCATCAGTATCGACTGTTGTGGAGGTGCTACCGTCTCTTAGATTAGATACATCGCCTGGATTGACGTACAAGGTCGTGCTGAATATATTTAAAGAGAAATATAGAATACGATCTTTTACGGCAACATGCATGACACGTAATGAGGGATATGCAGGTCGTGGGAGAAGCAGTGGTGAAGAATGGATATTGGACAGTGAGGTGGAGAGGGAGGGAGAGAGAGAGAGAGAGAGAGAGAAAGAGAGAGAGAGAGAGAGAGAGAGAGAGAGAGGAGTCATGTTTTAAGAAAGAAAGAAAGAAAGAAAGAAAGAAAGAAAGAAAGAAAGAAAGAAAGAAAGAAAAAGTGTCAGAGCGAGGGCCATGAGATTGAAAACGAGATGCTCGGAATCAGTTGAAAAATAGAGTGACACATACTAGGAAGGTGAGAGAAGAAATAAGAAAAGACAGAACAGAGAGAAATGAGAATTGAAAGCCTAATACACAGAAAGATGACAACAGCAGAACAGCAGAAAAATCAAAACAATGTCAATGAGTCACCGAGTGACATGCATGAAAAAGTGAGCGAAAGAAATGGCAGTGTTTATGTCTTAACTTTACATAAATTTAAAGCACCCGAAAGACAGAATTTGAATGAAAATATGATAGAAAATCATCTCATTATATACAGCAGATCTAGACCTAATAAAATACAACATTATAAAAGAATAATGATAATTATAAATGGAAAATGTTCAACCTGAATTAGTTTTCCTTCCGTGTCAAGACCACAGAAGATACTGGCACAATAATGTAAACTCATAATATATTCGCTGGCCTTGCTTTCAGATTCTGCAAATACTTCAAAGCAATTATACGCTTGAAGACACATACCTCGTAAAGTTACAGAGACAGGTTGTTACTTGTTCAAGTTCGGATCTCCTACCGTCAAAGCAGAGATAGGCATGCACATAATTATGAGATGTCCTGATGATCATAATTACTGCACATTATACATTAGCTGTGAAATTTTCATCTGATTCTAGAGTTCATAATGTGAAATAATTATAATCGTAACACCAGGAAATGCCAAAATGAGCATGTCTACCTTTGTCATACGATCGGAAAGAGAATCAAACTTGAAAATGAAAGCTCTCTAATATAGTCTTATTTCACAGTTTATGGCAAAACCTGACGCATTAAAATAAGCTATACTATAGTGATACAATTATTAAGCATAGTCACCTTGACTTACTCTATATATTAGTATAGCTGTTAACGAGAAAATCGGTCAGTTCAGCTTTCTTTTTGCTGACAACCTTGAGGTGACAAACAATGACATTAGAATATACACAATCTAGGCCTAGATCTATATTGTTTTTAAATTTTACTTATCAAAATAAAACTTCACTACACATTTCAAACCACCCAGCCACACGTGATAAAGTTTTCATAGTCCTAAAAAGGGATGCAGTCTAGAGTCTGGACTATCTGAAGCTAAAATCATTATTTTTATCAGCTGCCGAGAAAGGATTTTTGGACTAATTTAACAGTCTTCATGTACTCGAAGTAGGTTTAGAAAGATATTAAAAGTTTCTTGGGCAGCGTATGAACCGATGCTTTGTTTTATGCGGACGAGCCCCACATACCAATGAACTAGAATATTTATTCAACAGATTTATTTTGTTGTTGTTGTAGTTGTAGTTGTTGTTGCTGCTGCTCTTGTTATATTTATTGCTGTTCTGTTATAGCTGGTGCTTCTGCTGCCATTATTGTTGTCGTTGTTGTTATTGTTTTTGTAGTTGTTGTTGTTTTTGTTGTTGATGATAATGATGTTGATGATGAAAATGATGATATTGATGGTGATATCGACGGAAATGTCCTTGTTGTTGTTGTTGTTGTTGTTGTTGTTGTTGTTGTTGCTGTTGTTATTGCTGCAGCAGCTGCTGTTGTTGTTGCTGTTGTTGTTGCTGTTGTTGTTGTTGTTGTTGTTGTTGTTGTTATTGTCGTCATCGTTATCGTCGTTGTTATTGTTGTTTTAGAAAAAGAATGAAGGGGAGGATTTTAAAAGCCCTAAACTGTAGTTTATTTTAGCTTATAGATAATTTGGTATAATGGCATAATATTTGTGAGTAAAAGTCTTTGTATAGCAAAAAACTTGGGACCAGAGCATTATACCAGGCATGCAGATCGCTTCACTTGACTATATAAGATTTGAGAACAGCAGGTTTTACTGTCAATAAAAAACGAGCCATAAAGACCTGAACCTCTAAAAGGTGGGGAGTTGGATGAGACAAACAATAATTATTGGACATTCCTTTTTCTTCATTGTTATTTCTGCTGTCATGTTTAGCGACTTCTCCACGAAAGTTAGTCTCATAATATGATGAAAATAATACATGTGAATTCCGTTGGTTATTCTGCTAGGTTTTACAGAATTCATAATCTTATTCGTGGTTGAAATCTGAAAATTAAATATGCCGACTGCACACTCCAGTCCTAGTCTAGTCTAGCTCACAAAGTCATTATATCTACTGAGTGAATGGGCATGGAATCATGAATGAATATTATATTTAACAAGACGAACTCCCCATTTTACAAACGGGCAGGCAGGCAACGCACCAGCGGCGAAAGAATACCTAGCTCACCGAAAGACATCATAGACGAATGCATTAGACTCCTTGAAAAAGTTGGACGACTGGCGAATCGGGCGGATTGAAAAGATCCATCGGAGATTGTATTTCGTTGCTATACGCATTCTTTTTTTTAAAAAAAAGGGTAGTTAAAATAAAGAGGACTGATGTGTATAGTTACTTCTCGTGTATTTTTCTACGAATTTAGGTGGAAACCGCATGTTTTTATGTTACGTAGTTCTCAAGAAATAAGTGACACAAATTTGGCTGAAGCGTTTTATTAATATAGATAAAACATAATATGAAAACGCGTGGAAGGAAGACACATTCGTTCTTACGCTGTTTTAGTTCGCTGCCTGTTAGATAATAAATATGTGCACGGATTGAACTGAATACATTACTAGCATCAGAGAATACCATCGAATATCAAACACACAGGGCCGTGTTGATATGAATCAATCGTTTTATAGAAGGCATATCAATTTAATCAAGGAAATGTACACTTTGATTTTACTTTCTATTATAAGATATGGAATTGAAATACCTGACACGAAAGGTTCTGTTGCCACGAAGCGAAATAAATAACATAAAACATGAAGGGTACAAAGAAATATTTATACAAGGTTATTATTTATATATCAGTAAGTATGATATTCTTGAATTGTGATGCATGATTTAATATGCCTTTGCATACGGATCTCGCTTCAAAATAATCCCCAAACCTTCTCTCGGTACAACGAAAATATAAGCGGATTTGTCCCACTCGGCACTTGAGCGCAAAAAGTCATGACGTTACTAAGCTCCTTAATACTCTTTTTCTATTCAGGCTTATGCAGATTGCGCCAACAGAGATGTAGAATACGCAAAAAACAAAAACCGCCTCAGATTGCTCCAAAATTTTTATACTAATTAAAGCAAAATTGTCGACGGACTGAGTTAAGTATTACCCCTGATAGAGTAATCTATATTTTCACAGATTTGCTGTAAATGATAAGCTGAAATTTCACTGGACACACCACTCTGTGGTGCATGAGGAATAAAATATGGGTCCATTGCTGTCTCTTGTGAGAAAACAGATGATAAAAAAATCAAAATTCAAAATCTGTCAGAGGCCAGTTAACTGTGGAAAAGAGAAAGCTACAAACAACGTCACAAAACTATGTGAATGATCAGACCAGGTAGTTTTCAAGACAACACTATATCGCTGGTCGTGGCATCTGGACTTCAATAATTATTATACTGCTCCTGAAATCCCACTCCCACCTCCCTGTTGGTGAGCATGGGGCAACAAACAGATTATGTAAAAAGAAAACAAAAAAAGGCAAAAGAGGGAGTCGAAGTAATGTTTCATAATTTTGACAGATGCAAAGTCATTGTAAAGATTAAGCCACATCGACGTTCACGCTACTCTACTCTGATTTTGGCCCAGGCCCAGTCTATTCAAGTTTGGTGCAATCTACACAATAATATAATTCTTTCCGTTGCAGATTAGCGCAATCTACAGTCTCCGCCCTCTTCGACCCTGGCCACACACCCGAATCACATGAACAATGTTCGTGCAAGATATAAGATTTCACACTGATTGCTGTAACTGACTATCATCGGTTTGTGGCGTCAATTCAACTTAGATCGGATGAGCCAATCTTTGACACTAAGTTGTTGATCTTCCAAGTGATTTGAACACGACTAGACCGATACAGCCTGGCTATTGGTCGAGGATTTCTGGTTTTTATATCTATGTTTCTGCGTTGATGTGTCCATTAAACTGCACTTACCCAGACCTTCTTGTCTGCAGGCGTTAGATCCGATTTAAAATTTATAAAGTTCGTCAGGTCTCTTGGGCCTGAAACACGGAGACCCCAACCTGTATTCGAAGAGTATTAGGAAGGAACCTTGTCTTGAAAGTGTCTATCGTTGTCTTCATTGCTTGCTTTTCGGTGTTATTTAGTGTCTCTTAGTTCTGTGTGTTTGTGTTATAATCGAGAGGTATAATATTGTAGGATATTGCGAATCAGTTCCTCTGCGGGGTAGATAAAGTCGTGTTTTTGTCTTTTTTTTTTCTTCTTTATTTTAAAGCAAGTGTCCTTAACTTCTTCGGACGAGTTACTTTATTAGAGTCACGGGGGTTAAACTGCATTGAAGTCGATTATATCCGCTCGGTTTTATATATACATAGTAAAGAAGTCTAAGCATCGATATAGGGTTCGATTAAAAAGTCTTAACAATAACAAAAACAACAACAATAACAATAAATTTATAAAGCTCAGACAACATCCAGTTGTAAACGAGCAAATAATATTCCATTATCTTTTTAACAAGTAATTCGTTAGCTCACTCATCCAAACCACTCTTCCTTCTCTTACTCTCTCTCTCTCTCTCTCTCTCTCTCTCTCTCTCTCTCTCTCTC
>JAWQUT010000448.1:557117-575651 GCA_033807755.1 Ellobium chinense
TCCCCCCTCCACCCCAAAAAAAAACCAAAACAAGCAGAACTGAGATCATACGAACGATCTGAGATTGATAGCTATTTTGGACGAACTGATCTGGATCTGAACTGCAGCTATTTTTGTGTTTGATCTAAACTTTAAGTAAATTTCGAAAACCAGAAGCTAATGCCGATTTCAAAAGCCATAGGGAGCTGATCTGATCCAGAGACTCAGTTTTCATAGAACTGAGCTAAACTTGATCTCAGGGCTTTTCTCCTGTAGTGAACCGAACTAGATCTGAACTGACTTTCTCATTGAAGTTTCTTCAGCTTGGTCGCCAATAGTTACGGCTTCGAACAGGAACGGAAATGTGTATTCAAGCTTCGAAACAGTAAATTGGATGGTGATAAGCTGGAACTGTGGTCCATAGTCTAGCTAAGATTCCTTTGCGAATGGATTTTGCGTCAAATAAAAAAACAAAACAAAACAAGATTTTCCGTGACAATAGAGCACATGAAAAGATGACGTCATGCGATTCGTTAATATTTGTTTCCTGCAGGAAGACATTATAAAAATAAACATAACAGTACAGAACTTTCAGTACGACGTTAAATATTTAAATAACAACAAAACGCAGCCCTCTCGGAGGTCCGCCCAGTTCAAATATATAGCGGAGTGGAACACATTCAGTTGTCCGCCGCCGAACAGACAGCTTTTACTAGATGACGGACCATCGCTCCAGATATCACGCCCACGATGGGCCTTTGACACTGACAGCCCTTTCCAGGCAAACCCCAACCCCCTACATAAACATTTTACCATCAAAGGGTTTGGTACCTTAGGTAACTAGGAAAGAAAGAAAGAAAGAAAGAAAGAAAGAAAGAAAGAAAGAAAAAAAGAAAGAAAGAAAGAAAGCAAGACAGAAAGAAAGACAGAAAGAAAGAAAGAATGATAACACTAAGAGCCACCAATTATTCACCCTTTATTCCCTTTGCCCTTCTATTTTTCTCTCAGCTTTAAATATCTGGTGTACTCAATCTATGTCTTAGCTCCTATTCTTATCTTTACCTATGTTTCTTTTTGCTCTGGTGCTTAGATCTATTACCATGAGAGAAGTTTCCCATCTTGTCCGAACTTTGGATTGTACTGATATCGCTAAAAAATTTTTTAAAAGATACTGCTGCATTATGTTTATGATAGAATCCCTAAAAGAAAGCCAGAATGTTTAGGATCAACTCGATTGGTAGACAACAGAACGCCATTGATCTTACTTTTATACAGCAGAGCATGGATAATGTGCAAACCTTGGGACCCACCAAAAGTGTACCTATTAACAGAAATACTTATTCATCATAATATACTTACTCTTAGAGAAGAAAAATCGGTTCAGAATTACTGTACTCTGCATTTGTGTTTACGTACTAAAAATGTCAGCATTAAGCTTGCTCCACTGTATTTGCTTCTAGCCCTACCAAAGTCCTGATGTGCACCTGCGGTCACTTGTGGTCACTTGACATACCCATCCTAAACTCTCACCAAGCACTCTCAAGGCTTTTGTACTCGCCCTCTTCAAAGGCGTGCCCGGGAATGACAAAAATTCTCAATTATGTCTTAGCGTGGTTTTTCTGCCCCTGTTTTCATTTAGTGGCTCCACGCTAATTTAAGAAGCATTTATTAGCCTACACTCGTTTGTTTCACAAAACTCCGGAGCAAGNTGTAGCCGTGTAGCTTTGTGAGTTGCTCTTGCAAACTGAAAATGTAGAGACTGAGTCAGTAAATTCCGATTTCGGGCGGGGCCATTTATGTGAGGATGTCCTTGGAAAAGACACTTTATCTCGTGCACGGAGGTCTGGCTATTAAGTTCAGGGTGGTGCACTGTGGCGACCAACAATGACTTCTTTATAATTTGATTTGTGACCATATAGCCGTAATATAAGTATTATGTGCACTGTCATCATGAATGAAAGATACAACTTTCTATGGCATTACGAAACGTACTCTCCTCCCTTCTGGGCAAATGCAGGTGAATTTTATCTCCTTTTATCTTTTATTTACACGTACCCTCTACAAAAGACAATCTTTTGATCTTTAATTAGTCCTCGCAGCTCGATAGCTTGGATACATGACTCACGCTCTATTAACGTACCGACTCAGAGTTGTGGCTATTGGATGCATCACTCTGCTGCTCGGAATGTTTTCTTCGCTTGTGAGGATGGCACAGAACTCCATATAACATATTTCACCGCCCACCATTACACTCAAATTATATTTAAAATGCTACTGGGCAGTTCCAGTCTCAGTCAAGTTATAATCACGACACATTCTGTTTGATCAGAACATTGTCTGGCTAAGAAAAGAGGTACACGCTATTACATATATAGACTACACATAAAAGAACAATACACATGTTGACCTCTATTCGCACTTCTCATCCAAATCATTTTTTTGAACATTATCTACGGACCGTTTCATCTCATTATCAAAGCTTTCCAAATGTTTTCATGTAAAACTTGCAAGAATTGGAAAAAAAAAAAGCGATTTTTGCATTATGCAAAGGCTATAACCAGGTGGTTTCATAACAACATTCGGTTCCGAACTCTTCATCGTGTGTAATTTATTCAAGTTATTTTATCCAGCATCTTATCATACAAGAAGGAGGAGACGTGCAGAGTAACGGAGCCTGTCATCTTCATGATGTAAAATGTCACTCGAGTTTGGACTTGGGAGGAAGAATTTATGCAAAATACGGACATCTGTGTGCCGTCCGCGAACAAAGTCGTAAGACACTAAGATAGAATATTATCAGTATAATATCAAACTTTTAGAAAATGATAAATACTGTCGAACCTCGATATTAAGTACTCATTTAATAAGTATGTCTTGTTATTAAGTATGAAATTCACATGCATGGATTCATTGTTATTCTGTCATTTCATTATTGAGGTGGACCTCGATATTCAATATATCTGAATAGTAAGTATACTTTTTTCTATGCCATTCTAAATCATACTTTATACTGAAGTTCTGCTGCACGATATTCATAGTATCTCATTTTAAGACAATATCTTCACTGAAATTACCTGGCATGAGCAGATGAAAAGACAAACAAACAAACAGACAAGAGTATGATGTGTCAAATCTTGTATAACGTTATAGGTTTGATCATTAACTTTCGAACGTAAAGTGGGCAAAATGACTTACGACTGTTTTAGCGGGAGGTGCCTATCTGATTGTAATTGTAGAAAGGGAATCAATGTGGCGACATCTGTGGGCTGCACCGTCTGACAGAAGTATCGTGCTTTACACCTCTTTTCAAGGCTGCAGCCCTTTTGATCACGATGCAATCTAACCCAGCTGTCAATGTACACCTGAAATTGTTTTAGTACACCTGAAACTGTCACAATCGTATTCGTATTACTTCCTCGATGTATTTCTGACAGGTTAGTCCATCGATTGTCATTTTCCGCATCTTCCTCTATTTTATTATCACTCTGTGGGCCATCATCCTCATACTTGAGATGTTATTCCTTTTCCTCTCGTCTGTTTCTTCATACTATGAATTTTTCATCATTGTCATCATTGTCATCATCATCATTATTGTCAAAGTAATTGACACTCTCAAACTGTGCATTTCAAAAACCTAAGAGATGTTCCAATTTTTTGGACGGTGATCCTTCCTCAGGGAATATTAAGAGAAAGAACACAAAATGATCATTTCAACACAAACAACCATCACGAAATAATGCGAAGGGAGACGAGACCAAATACTAACAAACTACAGATACAGCTGGGCAGAAACAAGGACTTAACATAATCATTATTATCATCACCATCGCACTGCAAACTTTTAGACTGCGACTGTTTCTGCCCTTGGTCAAAAATGACGTATGCTGCAATGCTCTCACTTCCTTCCGAGAAGATGTGCATTCTTCACCGATACACAGTCTTTCAGGAGTGGTACCCACCTTATCTTCAAGCACTATGTCAAATGGCTTAAAAGCGATCATGGACCCTCATTTCTGTCTTCCTGCGGTCTACCTCAACATTAAATTTCTCCACTGCTATGTGACCTTATCCAACTTGCTAGTCCACCAAGAATCCTCTCTCTTTGTCCTCCACTGCTTAGCTAACCAGTTAGATTTCTAGTGGTTGCCAAAATTTAATCCTCTACCTATTGTTTTCTCATTATATAAGAAAAGTTCTAACATTTCAATTCAGTAGGCGTCCTTTAATCATTATGGTTTGATAAAGTAGCCTTTTTGATACGTCATGTAACTAATTCGATGTTTAATTAATTTGTACTGACGTGCTCACATGTATCTAGCTCAGAAACCGATATATTGGACATTTCACTTACCGGCAGTCGAAATAAACAGCTGGACCTGCTACGGGCGGAGCTATTCAAAATGGAAGAGACAGCAGTCATAGAATTTACATAGAGCTAAAACAATACGTATCTCTGTTCTGTGTCTGGCGTTGCACTGAGACAGTTAGTACCGATGCAGGACTCGATAATGAAGAGTGAGCAGAGACAGCGCCATTTAGGATTGTGTTTTTGCGGACGGAGATTCTCGGGTATGGTATAGCCCTCCGCGGAAATAAGATTTTACAATGTGGTTATATCAACATTGACTTCCAGCAAAGGTTCATGAGAACCGTGAACTAATTTATGCTTTGTCATCATCCAGTGCATTTGTGTTATTGTAGCCTACCCTTCCCCTCTTATTTTTTTAAGCTGGGTGTAAGTTTTATGGTTCCATGCTATGATTGCATTTGCAGCTTACATGTATTCCGCTTGCCTCCCAGCTTGGAGCACAGCGTCATGTGGGACAGCTGCTGAAGCAAAGTGCAGAAACCACAAGGTTGCCCCCGAGGCAAAGACCCGAGATTTCATACCAGAGACATCCCCGGCTCAAGTCTCCATCAAGCTCTTGTCGTGATTGCAATCGGTAGGTAAGACATTTTCACGCGCCGCTCTCTATTTTATCCGGGTCGCTGAAGACGTTATCGGGGTGAACAACTTGTCCCCGCCCAAGTCTTTGATCACAGACAAAGAGAGGGTGGCTGGAGATGGGATATACACCGTAACGGCAATTTGGACAAGGCTCCAGGTAGATCCGTGTAACCTGGTGATCGGAGACGGACGCCGTTACGCTTTCAGTCGCTTTCCTATCGGTGTCAGCGAGATGTTGACCACATAACAACCTCTTTGATGACACTGAAGAAATAGTCTTTATTGAAGAAGAAGACCACAAATAGTCTACGTATATTGGGCTCAGGAATGAAGTCGATCTCAGCTCAGTGTTACTGGCTTCGAAATTTTGGGCAGTCCAACTGCTTAGCTGGAGAAATCTCCAATGTCAGATGCGGTTTACAGAGGATTAAGTATTTTCGCATGAGTTTCGTAAAACACGTTACGGGTCCCACCTCACCCCATCCGCTTCCCTACTGCAGAATGGAATGGTGCTCTACCTTATCCAGATGAAAGAATAATCTCCCGGTTTTCTTGTTAACATGACTGTGCAGCCGTTCAACTTAGTAACAAACAAAAAGTTAAAGAACAGGAGGCGGTGACAGAGAGATTTCAGAAGATGGATTTATGAATTCAGGTATGAAGATGCCAATAGCACCTGGCATAAAAATATGCAATTTTAAACAGTCCCTATAAAATCAGAAAACTGGCCATGGGAAGGGGGGAAATAGGTTGGATTTAAATTTCAAAGGTTTAGATAGGTGCAAATCATTTGTAGACTCGGAATAGGTGAGGTTTAGCCACTCAAGTACAAACTTTGTGGTTGTTGCTAGGTGGGTAAGGTTACACTTTTGCTGAGTGAAAACGTCTAAAATATTAAGTAGCCTGCTTCACTGCCTAAGTTTTCAAAATCAAATTGGTTTAGAGGCATTTTTCTTTGTGTCAAAATTTGGAGGAAGAAGCTAAACAACATGTCTGAGAAGTATTTTGGCCTGGGACCCTTGATAAGTTAATGAGAGGTGTAAAACCTTATATAGCCAACTGTGAAAAAACATTGGCATCTTCATACCTGAAAAGAAGGAATGGAGTTAAACGAGCAAGAAGACTGCTAGCGAAATATTGATATTCAGTAGAGCTCGAATCATGGCTCTTACAATGAGATGGAAGAGAAAGTGAAAAAAGGCCTTCCTTACAGCTCAGTCTTTTCACATATTAATAGCCTGTGTGAATCCGCATAGCACTTTTTGACCTGCAGTTTGAGTCATCCATTCTACAATACCAGATATTCTTGACGAAGGCCCAGGCTACAGAAAGTCTGGAAACCCCTTGTTCAAAACTTACACCTGATGGTATCGCCAAGGAGCATAGATTCCAGAATAAAAGTGAAAATTATCCCTTTTACTTATTTTAAATTATTTGGTAGCTATGCCTCAAAGGTGAAATTTACAGTTTTAGGTGTAAATGCGTCTCTTAATCTGTGACTTATACCTTTCTTCTTATCTTACGATTTCTTTTCGTTACTAACTTGCAGAAATGCTGTCGGTGCCTTTATAGTGCATTTTTTTTCTGTGCTTTTAACGCTAGGTAAAATTAAATGCATAAAAGAATATTAAAAGGAAAAAATGTATATTTTTTTGTGAGATCACAACGGATTGTGAGACTCTAAGCTGTAACTTGTACATAAAATAACCGGCACCGTTTCTCCTAATAAAACCCAATTTTCACTATCTTGCTTGAATAATTATCATCAACATTATCTGGACAACTTGCAACTTTCACTGCACTGACTACCGACAACGTAGCTGAAGAGTGTATCTGGCGAGGCCGAGGACCGAACCAAAGCTAAGAATTGGAACAACAGAAGAGCCTCCTAGCAATATGACATTGGTTTGGCCTGTCAGCATTTGAGTGTCAGAAAGTACGACATGTATTTTAAGGGCCGAATCTCCTAAACAATGAAGTCTGTGTCAGGGCCACCTAGCCCTAACTGATATTAAATAACATCAACTGGGTCAGACCGGATCGCTGACTTTGAGCGAAGATGCACTGACGACCTTCCTCAGAGGACCTTCTATTTCGCTCTTCACTCCAGAGATTTTCCTATCTGCTGCTTTATCTGGTTGATGCGGTGCCTGTTACGTGGTTTGGATTTATCACATGCTTTTATGAATCACAATACCACAACTGTCGATAAGGTTGAGCTGGCTAATGGATATGGGCACCACCATTCAATCAGCTTCAATGTACAAAATGGCTCCATAGCATGACATAAAAATGATACATCGTGGGCGCCTTCGGAAATACAGTGCACAAAATCAGTGAGTGATCCTATATCCTTTTTGGTTATTATTGCTCTTTGTCGCTCTCACGATGCAGAACTCCACTGTCTTAGGATCATAGTGGTGTCCTGATAACATTTCTTTGATATCATAACTTATCAGGTTCACGGTGATTTTAGCATAATGGAACAGCTGGAAAGCTGCGTGGAGTTAGTTTTAGCCTGTTCAGCTTCCTGTGAGAGTCACGGAGATTGGATTTTTATGTTCAAAACTCAAAGGAAAAGAGCCACAATTTTCACGCCAGCCCGTCATACAAGGGCTACCAAACGATTACGGAACAATGAAAACTTTAACGGCAGTCGGGCATATAATGTTCGTTTTGAGGAGAACCAGTCACCACTTTGAGGGAAAGATCCTGTTAGTGATCTCCGGGTCTCCTTTCAGAACATCAAAACGGCCATATCAACTGCCTTTTCTAAAATATCAGTTGTTTTCATCTCAGATACAACTGCAGCCAAGCGTGAAATCTACAATGTATTGGTGTCTTTGAAGCGTTTAATTGTTTTTTATTTATGTCATGTCGAGCTTTCTACCAAGCATGGTTTCACGTTGAAAGTACATGAAAAGCAATAAATAATCATGATACGAGATATAATCACCTTGTCCAGAACTGAGCACTTATATTCATGTGTCAAAAAGTGCGATGCGAAGGCAGAAAGACGTCCCGACATGAGTGATTCGTCCTATTTTTTTCAGGGACAGTTATTCTCGCAAACCCCCTTGCGGAATAAACAACTCTGCTCTTAAGATTCCATGTTCCTAATTGGACAATAATAAAATAATATTCAGGTAATTCCCACTCATGCAAGTTCACAGTATTATTATCTTGGCAAGCCAGCTCACTCAGGGACGCTTTTAACTACCTGCTCTTTAATCTTATAAGCACTTTACACTGCCTCACACATATCTCACACTGCCTATAGTCAGATACCTATTTAACAGACTGAGGAAAATGTGATGCAAAGCTTTCCAAAAGCCCATACAACATGGCCATGACGGTAAGCGAACCCACGACCTTCATATGAATGAAATGATTAGGTATTACGAGAGCTCTACACCTTCGGATTATTATGGTATGAGGTGAGGCGACGAAGCAGATCGCCCTGAACTTGTGTGTCTAGTAAAACAGAGACAAGTTTCTGTGCAAGTCTTGGAATGCATCACGTATAATAGTATAGATATAGTGACTAATGTAGGCTGGATGGTATCATAGCCGCTGACAAACACATACGCATAACAATCTCATACCTGTGACCTGTAATGGCGCGCCACTTTCTCTGACAACAGTTACAACTTCTAGGATGACGACAATGCACTGGTGCATTTGACATGGCCCACAAAGTTACTGCATTCATGGAGGAAAACGAAATCAGCGTCATGTCACGGCCAGCACAATCCATGATCGTAAACTAGTCGAAAATGTTTGGGCTCCGATTCTGGCGAGCACTAAAGAAGGAAGTTAAAGCCATTGAGAAGCAAGAAGAAATATGCGAGCAATTAGGAGGTGTTTAAAAATACATAACTGTAGAGTTCATTCAAAATCAACACGTATATAATTTGTCATTTGAAAGCTTACGCATTATTATCGATGCAATCTTATCATTGTAAGAATTATACTAGTGCGCTGATACAGATTGCGTCTTTAGAAGTGTTCAGCATGCAGAGTTATCATAATTCTTAAATGGTAAGAGATCCAGTCGTTAATATGTAAAGTTCTCAAATGCCATTTAGACCAAGTGAATAGCGTAAGATGAAGGGCTATTACAAAAAATTTTGAAAAACAAATCCTTGTACAGTGACAGAAGTTGTGAGAGTAAAATTAGTTACTATTTCCATAACCCGTCAGGTTTTTATGCTTGTTATCCCATCACTTACAGCACGTCACTAACAGTCACCATACGTTTATATCGGACGACCCTCTCTCTACTGCGTCTCCGCTCCTAAAAAAAAAATTTAAAAATTCAAAAAGTTTCCTTAATTTCAAGGTTTGCCAACTTCAACAATTCAAATCTTATGCAAATGAAATTTGACATACATTAACAAAGGATATTATCTGGCAATATTGCACATTTCAAATTTTTAGGGGTTATGGCTATATTAAGCTAGAAAATTTCAAAGCATACCAGTATGTCTAACATCTTGCCGGATATGCGTCCAACATATCTCCCCGACAGGTCATTTTTGACATGTGTTTTCGAATTTTTTTTTTTTGGTGATGAAAGTGCTAGCAAAGCGCGTAAAGGGATGAAACTTGCAATGATTTTACATGAAGATTATATTTGTCTGTAATTTAAAACTTAGCACAGCTTCATTTCAACCATTGAAATTATTGGACTTTGAATTAAGCACACTTCTTTTGGGCCACGCGATTTTTGGTGGTTACTGATGAAGACCTTTCTTTTGTCTTCGTCCTTGTTGTTGTTGCTGTTGTTGTTGTTGTTGTTGTTGTTGTTGTTGTTGTTGTTGTTGTTGTTGTTGTTGGCATAGATGTTTCTGTTGCTGTTGCCGATGCCACTGCTGCTGTTGTGGATCATGATAATGAAAAAAAAAAGAATTAGAGTTTTAATGATCCAGTGTTTCTCCAGAGTGTGAGGCATGAACTGATACTTTTTTTTTTGTTTTGTTGGNGGGGGGGGGGGGTTCGATGGTCTAAAGCAGGCAAACGATCGTATATGGTCACCATCATGCATGTGCATGAAACCTTTCTGGATTTCAGTTAAGGGAGTCAACCTACGGAAACTACCCAATGGCCAGTTCAGATGGTGGCCCACCTAACGCTTAACAAATCACACATCAATAATGTTGATTTATTTACAAAAGCTAAAATCCTTTCAATGTTGACTGGAAATGTAAACATTCATAAAAATGTGAAAACATTTATTTTCAATGCTGCTTTGGACAAGAGGATAGAGTGGATCTTTCTCCATACCCCAACTCTCCATTTCACTCTATCTGCATTCTGACTGTCTTACTGTTTTCGCCTCAAACTTTCTTCCTAGAGATTATCAATATAAACCTATCTCTCAAGCAAAGTCACCAGAGATGGGGGTTTTGTGAAGTGGGATAAACCAAGACTAGCGCACCATATACCATAACGACTCTGTTTTTGTTACGTCACTGTCTGAGACAGTCCAAATCGAGGAGACAATGAGATCACTACAGTCCATTTCCCCTTTGTTATCTAAGGTCTGTGATCTTTGCTGAGCTACCCAAAACTCATTGAAGTCACCACTTCAGTTGTGGTACACGTTGTGCCAGTTTTGTTCGATCCCTCTTCACAAGACACTAAATCTGGTGATGACTTTGGTTGCGAGATAGGTCTATATCGAGAATCTCTCAGAAGAAAGTTTGAGACGAAAACAGTAAGATGTATCGGGAAACAAGAAAGTAGACCTATTCTAATTCCTCTTTCTTCTCTCAAGCATCCTACATTCCAAGAATCGTGTTTTGTACAGTACGGTACATCCAGGTACTTTGCCTAGATCTAGACAGTTCGCCGACAGTGACCGCGGCGGCATTGCTTGAGGCTGAGATCACTTAGATGAGTGGTCATTGAGCGCTTGCTCCTATACACTTGGTGTTGGGCGCCCAGTGAAAGATTGGATCACAATAGGGGAGCTTTGTCTGATGTAGATGTGTGTGATTGTCTGATGCGATAGGAATGAGCTGAGATTTTTGTGGTTAATGTACAAATGGTTTTGCAAGACAAATCGAAAGATGCTTACCCCCCTATTTGACTTCACAGCGTTACTCTCCTCGTCTCTCTCACAGCAGCTTCAGCTTGTTAATTTATGATGCGGAACATGTTATGATGTGTCTGCCGCCTAGGATGAAAGAATACAACACAAAGAAGGAAGTGTAAGGCTGGACAGGGAGTAATCTAGCATTCGTCTCAATGATAATCTTGCATCTGTTCTAGATATATAATATAATATAGTATCTCGCTCAAGTCGACGCCTCGCAATTTCCGAACTTTGCAGGAGAAACACAAGTGAAATGTTCATTTGGTATCAAGTGAATTGGGACACATTTTAGCAAGAATATTACCAATGTATTGTATTAGTGCAGGTTTTAGTTTGGAAGTCCGGAATGTTTACTCTTGGTGGCGTAGGGGATATAATGTTATGAAATTCATAGAGAGGTGAATTTTGAGCAATACGTCAGCTATGGAGGTGCGGCAACAAGGTATTGAAGTAATTATAAAAGATAGAGGAGAGAGACAGGCTAGAACCTGCAAATGGAAGTGACACATGCAGGGTGTTCATGAGGTTTGACTGACTGCAGTATGAAACACAAGCAGTCACTCATTCCTTTATACTGTCACAGCTGTCAGAGCTGTTACTAATTTGCCTTGTGCAAAATGAAATCAGCGACCTTTAGTGTTTTATAAATATGTGAATCAGTGACATCACTGTCATTTCCCACCAGTTTCAAATAGCTCTGAGCACAAAACATTAGATAAGAGATCAGATAGCAAAGCGCCGAAACACTTGTCTTGTTAGACAGGGTTATCTTTCTCTGAAGATCTTCTGTTGCCTCGCTCTCCGAGTAAGAGAGTTTCCTATTTAGAAAAAGGTCAAATTCCAGAAGGACGAGATAAGGAAAAGGTATGAAATTCTATATGGATCATTATGCGGAGTGGGTCAAACGTCTAGTAGGTCAAACAAATACATGTACTCTGATTAGGTCAGGTGTGGAAATAGGTCATAGGCGAAATCGGTCATACAGGTTGATACCTGTCGGCCAATCGGTTGATTTCGAGTGGCTACCGTAGTAGATTCAAAGGTCTAGCCTAGGGGACAAGCAATTACTGGACATCCACTTTGATGAGTGATATCGGGCTGGACAATTGCCGGACTAAGATGCGCTTGCTTAGACAAGCATCATTCTCTTTGATAGGTACATTTGTGAATTGGTGGAGATAACAGAATTTTATTTACGATCAGGTCTGGCGTATTTCAAGGTACGAGTATGAGTCATTTTGGTTCAGAGATGGTGAGACCCTGAGAAAGAGTAAAGGGTTGGTCTGACCTTTAACTTGAAAATGGCTGACAGTGCCTTGGGCAAATATAACTTTTTAACGTGGAAGTTCAAGTAAACATTCCTCAAACAGCTCATAGACACAAAGCACGACAGAAATGGAGAGGCTTTGTATATGTGAAAGACATGTTATTACGTCCTTAACGTTGCAGGAGCTGGTCAAAAAAATTTTTTTTTTTAAACTATCAGAGTAAAGAATAGCAGAGAACAGAACCCATTACAAGAAACCACGTCGCAGAAATGGTTAACTTCAGTTCTGAATTTGTAAACAAATAATTGTTGCAGGCACTGGTTCCCAATGGCTTCAGTGGGTTTCATTTTGTGCGGGCCTGTGGTCTGCAAGAGAAAGCCAAATTTTTAACCCCTTTTCATCTCAATTAAAAATGTGAAAAATCTACATGAAGGACCCTCACTGTAAAGAGTTTGAGCACAGTAGTAGCACCAGACCTGGGCACTAGCCTTGGCCATCTCGGACAGTCCATTGTGGTTCGAGGAGAAAATTTTATATGTCTTAAAGGCTTTTTACAATCTGGCTCCTGCAACCTCAATTTTCGGGCAGTTTCTAGGGCGCAGTTATCTGAACTTTCATCTCAGTGCATGTCACCTGACGCACTGCTCGGCGCTCGTGAATTATTTTCAAATCCCTCCTAGGGCAGTTTCTGACTGCTCATCTCTTAACGATTGCTGTTCACTGGATAATGAAGGTAGAAGAAGGAGTAGATATTTTTATAATTAATGTTTAGGCTAAACCCTATCTTTTTATAATTATTGTTTAGGCTAAACCCTGTGTAAATCGTTATGTTCTATTTGTGGCTAGTAAACCACCCACTTCTAAACTTAAATTAAAAGAGATTAAATGTAGCCCATTTACTGATTATTTTCACCCTCTGAATATAATTATGTGCTGCACATGATTAAGAAGAAGAAGTTTACAGCTCTCATTAATGGAAGGAAAAGAGACATAGGTGCTTCAAACTAATACATTGTGCTAATTAATTGTGTCTATGTAAGCAAAATGTAGCCTTCTAAAATGGCAGTAGTACTGAAAAAAAGTACGGGACAACTTTACTGAGATTGGATAAGGTATTAGTTTGCTGTTCATGTAGTAAGATAGTACAGTATAAGGGCGCATATCTATGTAATGTGAGTTCAAATAAATTGAACAGAGTTTGAAGCTTTTGTTGGTAATTTACGTATAAGAGTAGGAGATGAGGCAGGTGTGGGGTAAGTGGGGGAGGGGGAAAGGGAAAGGGAGGACTAGAGACACGCTACTTTCGGCCCTCGTTAAAAGCGGATACCACTGCCTATAGAATCCCACCCGTTCCATCAGCCTACAAAATTTTAATAAGAGCAGATTTAGTGTCAATGTCTTCTCGTCGGAGGAATATGATTTGATTAGTTTTGAAAACTTTAAGCAGATTTTGACGCAATGATTAAAATTTTTACCCTTGGAATGTGAAAAGCGACTCATGTCGAGAGTGCAATCTTCATTATCTTAAATAGTGAAGACGCTCCAACCTACCAATTCCATTCGAAAAAAAAGGTAGTATTGCTAGTAAGTAATAAGACAGTTCTCTATATTCTAGCTGACACAAAGGATCTGAATTATAAAGAAATGAAAATCGCTTTCAAGAAAGTGTCTGTTCTGATGAGAGATAATGCCAAACTAGGCCTATCCCTGAGGAAGTTTACTCATATTAAAAACGTGGTACTGCAGTGATGAAGATAAAAGAGTTATGATGAAAGTTCACAGCAAACCGACGATATTACATTTCACCTTTCCTGAGCCTGTGATAATGTTCCCGGCTTCAATTTCTCCTAATAAGAATTGAAGGTGGCACGGCACTGATTATGGAAATTTGAATTTTCTCCCGTTTAGAATTTCAATAGCTCGAACGAAAGTTCATGACTGATAAAGTAAACGCAACCCTGGAATTAACTTTCTGTTGTTTTCTTTTTAAACACGGTAACCCCAGCTCGTCTTCAACGCTAAATTACTTGTCGAGAAGGAAGGGGTAGCAGGAGGTTAATTTCTCCCTTATAATTTTAAATTTGGACAAAACAAAAACAAAAAGATACATGTACATGTGATTATTTTGCCTGCGGAATGACCGGAATTTAAAGGCAAAAAGAGTTGCATGTACGTACAGTCGGATTAAGCTAGTGCAGGGTCTGTAGCACTAGGAACGAATCTAGGTCTCCTGGGCCTCCTTTATTACAAGAGAGAGAGAGAATGGGTGAGAGTATATAATTATATGACAGGGAGAGAGAGAGAGAGGAAAAGAAAAAGAGAGAGTGAGAGAGAAATCAATGATAGAGAGAATATCAATAACTCTCCTAAGAAATGTGTTCCATTCATATCATTATTATCGGTATTGATATCTAGGGCGGAGGAGAGATGTAAATTACACGTCGCGGACGCTCACCTCGCGGTCACAAATCTGGCCAAGGAAATGAAGGTGAACAAGAAATCTTATTTAGGATTCGCCCACTTCGCTTGGTAGTTTGCAAACATTTAATGCGGGGCCCTCGAAAATGTGGCTATTCTTGTTAACTGTAGGCTAGTCCGGCACTGCATGTACAAGTTTCTGGTGACTTTGAGCGAAAGTGATTATAAATGCAATCTTGACTGCTTCATTAAAAATGGAGTGTATCTGCAGTCAGATAAACTTTTTCTTCTTTTTGTTTTTTTAAGATATTGGCTGCCAGTTTGGATCTTATGCGGTAAAATAATCTTACAATATAGAAAAGAGGAGTGGCTTCTTTTTTTGTTGTTTGGGGTAGGGGGGGGGTGTTGAGGGAAGGGGGTTCGAGACAGGCTACACACAGATTATAAGAAGCCGATGCAGGCTACTAGATTACCAACGTGGATTAGAAGTGGCATTTTCTTTCCGTCACGATTCCCAGTAATTGACAACATATTAATTTGCAGTTCCGACCTCTGTAATGAAAACTAGCAAGTCACGAGAAAAAGCGTCTTGATTACATAACATCTTGGTGGGGTTGCTTATCAGTTGTCCGGATTGTGTTACACTCGTACATGGCCGATACAGCCAGCCTCTCTGTCCACCTATCACATTGTTAAGATAAAAGTCGTAAGGTTCCAAATCTCCTCGTATCCCTAATACTCATTATCATTTTTCTAATATTCATTATCATTTTTCTTTGTTTACGTGTAAATGTACAGTAATACCAACGGTGTAAACCAGCCCATAGAGGAAAGGGCAGCTCTTCGGCCTTTCAGAAACGAACTGGCTATTCTCAGTAACATTGCGGATAATGCTTGGGAGCCTTCCGCAGTAACAAACGAACTCTTCTCCGTAAAAGGCGCAATATTATTATCCTCCGTGACATGCGCAAATTCGGCTATGCATTCGGCTTTGATTTGATGTATCGTTACTACTTAATGCATTCAGCACAGTAAACAACGATTTTAAATGCAGTCGGGCATTGCAATGTTAGTGTAAACTGAGTTCCTACTAAAAACCTAGACTATATATTTCATTTGCACCTTCCCATAAGTGAGGATGATAACCAAATACACTTTCATTGTGTTGTGAAGATATGTTTGCTTAATGAAAAATTTTAATATGTTCATTTTTCTATGATGACAAGAATTTAAGTATTATATCTATAAATTAATGAACGGCAACAAACGTTTTACATTTAGGGGCCGATCCAAGTTGAATAGGCCATAGGTTCAATTACTGTGATGCATGACTTACCATTGTTATCAATCACAAAACCCACTGTCGGCACTGAGATAATTCAGTTGTACCTATCTCATTGGTACTAGAGCGCACCAAGGTGTGATGTCATGCAACGCATTAAAACCTCTCCCTACTCCAAAGTAACCAGCTCGTCCAGACCATCATACAACAAAATGTTTTATTTTTGCCTCTTGTCTCCGCTGAATAGGAAAGGGCTCTACAGGATATAACATACAAAATACCAAAATGCCATAAGACATAACATGCAAAATACCAAAATGCCATAGGACAGAACACACAAAATACCAAAATGCCATAGGACATAACATACAAAATACCAAAATGCCATTTAATCAGTCCCTCTTCCATCTGTGGCAAGATGTTCAGATCTTGATTTCTAACAGCAGAGATATTTTGTTTTTAAGCTCCGATGTCTTATAGACCGTTATGGCAAAGGTAAGCATGCACATACGGCATTTACTTGTGTTACGAATGTATTGCACGTTATAAACTATCAAATGTGATTATAACGTCCAGTGTGATCGCAACACCAGAAGGTACCACATCGTCATGCTTATTCCACTTTCGCCTAAGTCATTGTTTGATGATTTGAGATGTTTTTATTGTTATGATCTTCCATTTATTTCTTTTTTCTTTTGAAACAAATGTAGAGTTTTGACTTGTTATTATATCCCAATTTTACCAGCTGACACACATCTGTCCCATTCTTTTGCATTTTGCAACAGATTGTGAGCGCTCAATTTCTCAAAAGCTCAAAAATGACTTAGGTGAAAGTGGAATGGGCGAGACGATTTGCCTGTGCCTACCTCTGCCTTAACGGTCTTTAAGAGATCCGTACTTGAAAATTACAGCTCTCTAAATATTTTTTCGTTTTTTTGTTTTACATCTTCAGCTTTTTTTTTTTGTCAGTAGTTGTTGTAACAAACTTCAGGGCACTAACGATCTGAATTTCTTTATCAGATGTTATTATCACAGGAAATAAACAGTGAAGACTCGCAACTCGAATTGACGAGTGACGCAGGCAAAGATTCAACGAAATTGATCAATTAGTGTACTAAAGAAAGGGAGCGAGAAAAACGGGGATTAAGTAGCGAAGCAAAAATCTGACAAATCTTAGCAACAAGCTCATTAGCACCATCAAAACCATTTGCAGCAAGTGGCCTGTTTAAGTAACGAAGTCTAGACACACACGGATGTGGAATTGCTCCATTTTTCTACAGAATGTCCGATTTCCCAGATTTGATTACACTCTAATCAATGGGAACCTCACACTCTGCAAGACCCATTTTGGTTGACTTTCCTCAGTACTTTTCCATAATTATTAATCATCTGTAACGACTCGGTCAAGCCTAATCTATGGATGTAGTACGAGGGTAATTGATGACAGACGTAAATTTCACGCCTCTAAAACTATAGACTGACACTTTCCCAATAACTATTTTGCGGAAAATTATTCAGATCTATCGAAGCTTCTGTGAATTTAGAAACTTCTGCGTGCCCTGGTAACAATAATGTAATCCGGGTGATGATTTTGATAGTTGTGATGTTCTTAGAAACTCGAGAAAATTTGCCTGGACAACTTTTGACGCTAACCGGCAAGTGGTCAGTTAAAGGAATGATTATTGTTGGAGAAAATTTGACATAAAATGAAAGTCAGATTTACTTGGAAGTGAAAAATATTGGACATTGGGCTATTACGGCGAAGTGAATTAGTTTGTTTGCGGAGATTAAGTTGGCTCTCTATATATATATATATCTGCGACACAACATTATTCGGACTCCCAAGTCGTGGGTCTGAGGAAGACACACACCACCAACACTGTGTGAAAACGCCACGAACAAAGAAACACAAAGACAGAACGAGGGAAGGTGAAGGTGAAAACTCAAGTCCAAGAAATAGTTGATTAAGGGCCCCACTCCCCTCCCTTCCATCATTCTTCCCCTCGTGTTTCTCTTTTCCTTGATATATCAAAGACCAGCCACTGAGAACAGAGACTGTGGCTTCCTCCATGCGCAAACAGGACCAACATTTCCTTTATCATGTGGATCTGTCAGGGAGAAGCATATCCGGTATGCAAAACTAAATGTCGGAAAGAAGGTGCAGAACTTCAGGGTGCGTAGCTCTCACTTTGCCCATTCTACTTTTGTTGTGTGCAGAGAACATTCTACATTGCAGGTTTTCCGTTGTAGCGTTTACATTATGTTATAATTAAGTTGGCTCTCTCTCTATATATATATCTGCGACACAACATTATTCGGAGCAACGTGGCCTAATGGTTACGGCTTTGGACTCAGGATCTAGAGGTCCTGGGTTCGATTCCCGACCATGGTCATGTTGTAAGTGCCTTGGGAAAGCATTTCATTCACATTTTCCTCAGTCCACCCGTCTGTAAAATGGGTACCTGGCTATAGGCAGTGGAAGATATTGTCAGAATGCTAGTGATCAGCGCCTATAAATGGCAGCGGCACTGTATGCTCC
>JAWQUT010000448.1:577799-598724 GCA_033807755.1 Ellobium chinense
AAAGTCCCTAAAGGCATCTTCAAAGGTTATCAGCATCAAGCCTGACCTCCACTCTCTTGCATCCCTTGCAAAGTGATGAATAATTAAATTTCCCCTCCATTAAAACAGTATGCAAAATATTAGCAATGAAACCGCCAGCAAACCATCACGTAAACGTGTTTTTTGGATAACTATCGGAAACACCTGCACAGTACAACAGCATAGCCATAACATTATTCATGAAATTTCCCAACAATTTTACTGCTACTCTGAAGAACGTAAAACATTTTCTGCACTGAAACACGGAAACGCTTTTCCATACGTACAATACTATTAAAATTGCACCTAATTCACTCCAATTACCGTATGCATAATCCTTACGTTAATTAACGCACTGCGGTTACCACGGGAAACTCCCAAAACATTAGTAGTGTTCACTGTGGTTAACGCAATACGTTAATTAACATATGGATTATGCATACGGCCACAGTTCCTGAGCAGAATATGTTGTCGCAATTTGCAGATTTCAAGATAAAAATGTCAGTTTGCCTTTTTTTTCCCTCTCTCTGTCTTTCCTTTGGTGTTGTAATTTACAACCATTTCTTATCTAGTCTAGTTTAGTTCAATCTATACCCTGACATGATGTACAATACAACGTAATGTTTGCAGATGAGAAACGGATGATATTTCGCATGGAGTATGACCTCAATAGATGTTTGTTTATGCGCAGATTTCATTTTACAATGCAATGGGTCAAATTTTCTTCAACCTCGTCAGATGGAAATGGTGATAGCTAGATTTACTGACATGCCGGTAGTTTTAGAATACACGAGACTGTATTATTTTGTAAAATAGGACGCAAAATAATATTTTAAAATTTCTGTGGTCCTTTAAGTTATTATTCCATTATCAACCACAAGTGAACCCCACCAACGGTCTATCTTATTCCAGGGAAAGAAAAAAAATTCTGAAATGAAATATATTACTTCACACACAACATAATAACATATACACAAACTGCAAGGAAAAAAAAAAATACCGCCCAACGTGGGGCTCGAACCCACGACCCTGAGATTAAGAGTCTCATGCTCTACCGACTGAGCTAGCCGGGCTGCCGGTCATATGGTGCAAAAGAAACTGAATGTTTCTACGCGGTAATCTGTCTTAATGAACACATGACGCCGTACGTGTTCATACCAACTAGATTTATATGTACTTATCTGTAAACTCTATCACAGTAGATCTAATCACTATCTGAGTCATGGTTCATTATGTAGCACACACGATGAGTGATAGGATGATCAAAGCCTATTTATGCTCCTTAGCCCATGGACTGTAGACAGTAACACAAAGCTTTGCATAGAAGAAACATCAGTGATTCAGTTTATTAATCAGTGTACACCTTTGAGGGGTGAAACCCTTACAACAGGTAAGAAGGGGAACGCGAAAGAGAAGGCCCTCCCTCCAATAATAACACACCCTTCCCCCCTCCTCCAAATCGTCAAATTATTTTAATTTGTTATAACATTAAGGAGCAATACCGGTCTATCTATTGGTCAACACATATGAAGGTATTCATTTTTATTTGTCTTTACATCTTAAGCTCAAAGCACATATCAGAATCTAATTATTATAAATATTATCAACGTAACCCATCAGTAATTTGTCCATTCGACTATCCTGTAAAACACATTAATTTTATTTTCATTACACTCTAAGCTTCATGTACAAGTCTATTCTTTTCATCCTCTTTCCAGGAGAGAATTTGGGTTCGATGTGGATCTAGTGATGGTTAGTATCGTTTCTGAGTATCCATAATTTCGATTCAGTATCGATAGTATGAGAATAATCGATTTATTTTCCATCTTTATCCCGATATTCAATTTCAAACATAGACTTACATGGCTTAAACTCGCCACCGATCTACAGTAACAACAATAACAATAAGTTTATTTAGCTCAGGTACTGTAAGTACAAATGAGCAAACATGAAACTGAAAAATAGATGGCCTATATACAATGAAAATAATCCCGTCTACATTATAGCATTGGCACACGCACGCTCTCTCTTTCTCTCTCTCTTTCACACTCTCACACACACATACCCACAAACACACACTCTCATACACGCGCATGGACACATGCATCTTAGGCTTATGAGGGCAGTCTCTTCAATATTAGTTTTATAAAGCAAGAGAGTTTCTTAAGTAGATCTAAATTTGTAGTATTAATTAAGTCAATATATTTATGCATACTTGGGTACCTTCGATAATAAGATGGTATGTATCTTTTCCTTTCATCATCAAAGTTTCTACGAGGTACATGCTAATAAATAATGATACTCATCCCCAATATCGCCATGACACAGGTTGCACTTTCTCTCATGATATTCTATACCAACGTATCTTCCCTTTTCTACAGGTAAACGATGATTAGCTAGCCTATATTTGATAATCCAAAACACTTCTGCTGCTTCTAACAAATGTAAATACGGTTCCATTTTCCATAGTCTTTTAATCGCCATGTAGTTTTTACCCTTATTACTGATACTAGCAGTTGCTCTACATTCCTGGATAGCCTGATCCTCTAGTCTCCTCTTCAACTGAGCATTATTAAAAGTAACTATATGATTCTGCATTAACCCCATCATATTAAACCCGTTATTTTCAAGAGTTTTAGATATTGCATTCAGCCATTTGTAAGAAGTTCTTTCTGACATCTGATCCCTAAGCATACACTTATATAGTACATAGGACAATTTCTGCGGGTCACTTGTGATCTCCTCAGTGCAAAAACAAGGAGTATCAAACGGTATGAAAAAAGATATCGAAAGTGTTTTGAGAATCGAATGTATCGAAAATAATATACAATGCTCCTCCAATCCTCAGTATCAACCTAGCCACCCACTCACCAGTTCCCTTGGTCCAAATATTGGCGGTTTCAACAGGATTCAGAATTATCGAATGTTTCAAACGTAATCTAGGTATCGGATAATCGGAAGTATCGAAAATATCCGAAGCATCAAAAATGTTGAACGTAGTGAAATGCTTTTTCGGTTCCAAGTATCAGAGTCGGGATATTATACTTTCGATATTTATAGTTCGAGGGCTGAGTATTACGATACTTAGAAATGCAGGTATCAGCCCACTACTGGATCGAACTTCCCTTCCCTTCTAGGGGCTCCCCCCCCCCCCCCCCCCCCCCCCCCCCCACCGGCGNCAACCCCAATATGAAGGCTATGCTTGCTCATTAAGATTTTACGACAGCCATCTCAGCTCTATTCCTATTTTTCATTTCGAAGTCTTCATAGAAACATAGCAATAAGTTTTAAGATGAAACTCTCTCGTTATGTCACATGTTGTAAACTCTTGAACTGAATATACGGGCATTTCCACAGAACCCGGATAATATAAAAGATCTTTTCATTCACCAATAAAGCTGAGAAGAAATATTGCGTCTTTCCCCGGGCTTAATGATAGAAGCCTTGAAAACGTAAAGTTCAGATACAGCTAAACTATACGTGATGAAAGACGATGATCTTTAATTTCATTACAGTGCAAGTAGGCCCGGATAGACAATCACCTTCCTGAAGAAACATTATTTCTCCATCGGTGATAACGAAAGGAAATCATTGCAGCTTAAAAATAAAGAACAAAAATGAAAGAGGAAAGTCAAAGCTCTGATGAAAGCCATCATATAATCTGTTAAGATGACGTTTTCTATAGCATAATTAACTTTTCCCATAACCCGCATCTTGGAAACCGTATACGTCGAGTCACCATCTTTGCCTCATTCACTTTACTCATGAAACGCTCCGATAAGCGACGTTTTAAAATAATCAAAACAAATTAGGATTTTGTTTTGTTTTCGTTTCAAACATCTTAAAACTGATTAAGTTGGGGTTTTTTTTCATGTTCTGGTGTCGGCAGACGGGAGCACTGGAGGAGACGGAGACACTCAGGGGACCCGCATACCACCACATTCCCGCCCCCCTCCTCCTTCACCATTATCCTCAGAAGCTCACTCTTTCTTTTTAAGTGCTGTACATGGTTTGTTTTACACGCCGAGTTTAAAGATGCGCCTTCCGATCGCTATCGTCGGAATGCCAGCCCCGCCTACAAACTGGCTGCGGACACTGTCTCGAGTATGAAGGCTTTGCTTTCATATTTCAAGTACGAGACGTTTGTAGATCAGTTTTCTTTTACCACGTGTTCGGAGGGATAGTGAACTAACTAGCGATCTGTAGATAGAGTTAATAAGCGTTATGAATTGTTTTACTAGTGAAATTAAAAAAAAAAACAAAACTGCTGTCCGATCATGCGATTGAATTCAAGTTAATGAAGTATCTCATTATGACTCTCCTCTCTTTTTATACTCCGGGTGGGCTGTTAAATACTCGGCTACCCTCTCATACACTCTCCACCTACAGACGTTCATTACTGGTGTTTGTCGCCCTCTTCCCTTTCACGTGATCAAGAAATTCAGTTGAGGTCCTTCTCTGCCCCCCCCCNCCCCCCAAAAAGAGACCTTTTCAACAATGTGATTACTGCGAGATGTGGTTGTTGTTAGAACCCAGCAAATACATTTTCATGTCAATCTCAGTTCCTTCCAGTACTTCCACCGAACGACCCACACCCAGCCCCTTCCGGGTTTTACCTCTATTCCGCCGCCGAGGGCACGATAGTCATTATAGAAAATTGCAGTAGATGAAAGGCTTTGTGACATACCCGTATACACACTGATGCAAGAATCAAATTTTCTCTTGCAAAACCATTTTATGAGTGAAAGATCGTCCTGTAGCGCAGATAGTTCATTACACGATTTATTTCTTCCCTCCTCTTGCATCTTTTATGTTCGTTCGATTCTTCAGCCTACTTCTCTGCTTTTCTTTATTACTTTATTTACTATTGTTATTTTAAAAACTCTTCCTATCTCTGTATTTCTTACTTTCTCTTTCGTAGGAGTCCCCTGGTCTTTGCCCTTGCTACTTTGATTTTGCGGTGACTCACAAAAACGAGGTGCTTAATATGGGATTGTTCATAAATCATGTAGGATAGATACTCATCTCCATCCACTAACCTACAAACCAACCCCAACCAACCCAACACACACACACACACACACACACACACACACACACACACTGACACACACTGACGGCTTTTTGTGCAATTCCTGAAGCCTCCTTTCCCTTCTTGGAGTCCATAAATTATGGCTGGCCCCTACTGAAGACAAAAACCATTACACCATCATCACGTGACTTCTCGTGCAGGCGGGCGAAGCACCCGGCAAGCCTGTGGATTTCCAGTCCCGAAAGGGATATACGTCACATTAAGTTTGTCCTGGCATTTCTCCATCCCTGTGATTGTGTGCAGTCATCTGAAAACTAATTTGCACGTGTGTTTGTAGGTGCGTGTGTAAAACCTTGTCTTGAAGATCCAGAGATATGCAGGAAATAATGACAGCTTAAGCTTGTCACCCGCAGTCTTTCTTTTGAGCCGCATTAATTTCAAGTATGGCATGACATTACTATACTAGATACAGGTTAAGTGAAATGAAGATCAGACCGTAAAAAATCAGCTGCTGATGATGTCGACAACGATACAATTACATTGATGATGATCTTGATGATAATGATATTTCTGACTCTCGGATATGTATTCACTTGCCTTTCTTTGTATGTTTTAAACTTGCATTGTCAGTCTTGAAAAAGTGTTTAACACGAAACGTTGACTATTTTGTTAATAAATTCATTATACATTTTTCAGAAAGTTTTGTATCATTGGACAGAATCATATTTAGTTTTACTAATGATAATGATGGTGATGATGATGATGATGATGATGATGTCTGTTCTAGAAATGTATGTTGCTGGTACAGCTAGAAGCAGATTTACAGCATACCTGGGATATCAGTACATTGCAACCAGTCTTTTGACACTTGTGTCAGTGACTCAGTTTAATGCAAAGGAACTATCATCATCAACAATGATGACAATAACAATAGTAACAACAGCACCATTATCACCATTCCATTGTTTAGTGTTCCTATACCTCTGTCACTGTTCCGAAATCGCAGTAGTGAGTCGCTGTGGCACCACAGACAATTTCCTCATGACTGTTCCCTAGCACTCTTTGTTCCTGTTACCTGAGAGTCACTGAAGTTATCGGGTAATAAATGCTAGATCTATTTATCATAAAACATTGTTGCAATATTTATTCGGAAATACAGCCGAATAATCAGGAGCCAACGGCCAGTTCAAATCGAAAGAGGTCGAGAAAACAGTTTACTGACCACAGTAGTATATTTTAAGGTATTTTGGTAGTTATTATCACCAAGGGTTGGTGGGTTTCTCATGTGCGTATCTCACAACTACAGCAGTGGATTTTTGGGGTAGCATAGATGATTTCCCGATGACTATTCTTCAACAATTCCTGTTCTTACCACCTGGGAGTAACTGAAGTCATTACCAATATACTATGTTATACTTGTACAGGCAACAATAAGCTTTTAACCATGAAACACTGTTGGTATAATTATACAGAAATGCATGAATGTGTGCCAGTGCCGGATAAACAAATTTCAGTGGCCAGTTCAGACACAGAGAGAGGTCGAGATATCAACCCCCTGACCACAAATTTAATATGTTAAGGGTCAGTTATAATCGCCCAGTGATTGATTAGTTTCTCAGCATAGAGTCTGATGAAAAGGATTACATTCAACATAATGCATAATTATACACTGATGCATTAAAGTGATCATCGTTGTCTTGTGATTGCGATATTGTCAATTACAGAGTCGACTACGCCGAATCGCAACATTTGCAGGAAATAGAATAATTATTTCATTTTTTGTAGTAAAATCACCAAATAATAAAAACTTCTTTTCTTTTATGAGCAACTCTTTTCTTCTACTAAAGACCAGCAGTGCGCGGGAAATGATAACTCCTCATAAAACATTCACAAAGTGTAGCGGCCATGTTTTCTTTATGAAATTGTCTCCCAGACTGTGCCCGAGGTTGCCCCCTCCGCTTCCACCCAAACACCCCAACTCCCAACTCCTTCTCGCTTTTCCTCTCCGACTTACCCGAATGGTTTCATTTTGAGCAAATGAAGCCCGATTCAGTGGAGCTTACTTCTCTGCCCGTCTCTGAATCTAATTCCTTCTAAGAATACACGAGTTTGGGGCTCTTTAGTAGATTGCCAACCGGAAACGGAGGTATGAGATGGGATAACGAAACTGATAGATCGCCACGAGCGTTTAATCTCGTGCTGACCCCAATGTTCTTTCCGTGCTAACAGCGCTCGCTCTCACACACGACAGCACTTTCACCCGATAAAACCCAAAAATGGAGCCTCCTCTTGCTAGCGCCAAAATGTTGCATCTGCGGATGGTATGCATGGACGTACAAAGTATCTCTCTGGGGGCCTTCCCAGCGTCAGCTGTTGTCTCCGTGGAGTAGTTGAGACTTTGATGGTTGTTTTCATTCCGATTTTTTTATTTGCTGTTCTACTTTTCTCTTCTTCGGGGCTGGTTTCAAGTTGGATGCTTTCTTCTCGAAATTACTTGCAAGTAGGAAATGGGTGATTCTTGTCCCTGTCCATAGGTGTATATGATAATGTCTATGAAAGTTTATCTGTCATCTTATGAGCCGGACACAGAACTCAAAACAGATTTATGGCTCAGATGGGAACCCTATGACTGAGCTACTTTTACTGCGCCCATTATTTAGTACATAATCTGTCATTTGCTCTTGCATCTATGTATATATGGACTTGTAAAGGCAATAAGGGAGCTGGAATTTACGTCATTTTGAAGGCTTCGATCCTGAACATGCATCTGACCTGTCGACAAGATCATGGCAATCTAAGACTTTCATAGCATTTCTGGATCCTTTGAGAAACGGATGTGAAGTCCAACAGTGTGCTGGGTGTTATAGCTGGCCCCTACTGAAGACAGAGCCGTTACGCCATCATCACGTGATTTATCGTGTGGGCAAACCACCCACAAGCGCCTTAAGAGAAAAAGTGTCGAGTCTTTTCAAGTAACTGCAGTAGCTCCTTGAGGTGTCTTGTTTCTTAGCTGCATTGACCAAGCGACTTCATACAGGGACAAGATATGAGTGAAGAAGTGTGGGCTCTCTAGAGACGACGTCTGTCTGAAGCGACACTTGTGCACTAACCGGTAGCCAGGCACTTCCCAGTCGTCGTCGCCATTGGCTAGAAACTATCCCTTCATCGGTCCCCAAGCTCGGAGCCCACTAACCTTGTTTGGCGATGCTCGACAGCGTCGCAGCCCAGTGCAAATAGAATTAGCCACGGCAGATAGAGTATTTAGCCTCGGCTATCAACAACAATGGCTAACTCGATCAAGTTCTCACCCAAGTCTCAATACTGGACTGGAAAATCGTATCAGCGCCATTTGGCAATGATCACCCGAGGAGGGACGATGTGATCTTCTTTTTCTTCTGCTTCCTTCTCCTCCTGTCCTCCTTTAGCCACTCTTCCTCCTTACCCTTCGTCTTCTTCCCAGGTTTGTTTAGTCCGCCATTTCTGCTTCACTGGGAAGATCATACAGAATAAATCTCACAACCTCGAACCTTCATGTGCTCGAAAACCTCGCATACTCGTTGTGGTAAACGTGTCTTGAGCTCCTTAATATTAAAGACTATAACATCACTCTTGAACAGCGAATTTCTGATACGGGATATAGTCCTGGTGACGACAGACGACAATGCTTGGCTCGACCTTTGATCTGTGAACCCAGGGAAACAACGCAACGTTTGTTTCAGCAAAATTCAAAACAACAACTGGCGTTCACACGAAGCCTAATGAAAAAGAATAAAGTTTTATTTATATATGAAGGCTCTCTAAATAGAAAAACCAAAGTTGCCAAGCAATTCGACATTAACGAAAATGGTAGCATGTCAAATTTCATGGATATAGGTGGCTGTGGAATGAAATTCATGGGCGTTGCATGAATTCATCCTCTTAGTTTTATTAAATTATTGCCCTATAATAGCGAAGTTTATGTACGAAGATAAATAAAATCATTGACTGTCACTAAATTCGAGTTTGTGAGGCCTTGTTGTATTTGTGAACCGGCTTCAAAAGACCACTCTTTTTCAGGCTTCATTTCTATTCACCCAGACTCACATTATTTCTCACAGTGATTGTCACTACCCACAATATCACAATACCAGTTTTTCAAGTATTTTCCGGGATGATTCTCTTTTTTTTTTTTTTTGCATTTCTTTTCGACAGGAAGGAGAGGGGAAACTGGAGTAAGGGGATACATAGAAGAATAAAAAAAGATGGTGGGAAACATTCAATCACGAAATTACAACAAGAAAGATGGCGCTTACCCGTGGCAAAGATGTGATCAAATTCCACATCACTCTCTGTACTTTCACGGAAGTCTTCAAGTATGCTGTTGAGTTTGTCTTTCTGTCTTGTTACAACCTGCTGTGCCATCGATGACCAGAGTGCAGAGCTTCCGCAGCCACACGATACGGCACTCTCCAACAGCGAAGATGATGATGATGAGTTTCTGTATAATGAGCATCACTACCACCCTCTGCGTATTAGGATCTCGTGCTTGGTGGACCTCATGCCAGCTTCAGAGGAAAGGGATTAACGTTTCCTCCTCGCATGTTCAACACTTAATCCTTCTGTAAACACAGCAGAAATAAGAACGGAGGAATTAGGCATTTTTTTTTTTATCACACTCAATGAATCGGCAGCCTCGGCTGATAATAATTATTTTCTGAAGTGTTTATATACAATGACGCCGAAGAAGTCCGTTGGCATGCCGACCACGGGGAAACTGGCCTCGTGTATCTTCTGTTTAATCCCGTGTTCCCGGTTCAATTTACAGTACACGTGCGTTGAACATGACCTTCGGGATCGCTTATGGAGGCATCTCCGTGTGCTGCAACATTTCTCGACGACACCGCGTCGGTCAGGTGCGGCTTATTATACACAGGGTACACTGAACAACTCACCATGATCGTTTGAAGGTGCTCAAACAGGTTTGGGCGTTCTGTTGCTTGGATGCTTCCTTGCAAAAAATAAATGACAAGAGGAAACATGCACATGGTACATGCACTGGTACACGAAATTTCAATTAAATCTTAGGAAAGACAAGAGTAATGCCAAAAATGGAGTCGAGGCCATCTGGGGGTCGTGTGAAATTAGCTATGGGTATGGGAAGTTGATATTTATGGGATGAGTAATTATGCCATTAGGCGAGCTCAAATGAATAATCCCCGTCTTTAAGCGCAGAAAAACACAAATGTTTAGGATACCAGAGACAGACTTGGGGGCGACCAGGAAGACGATGAGGGCGACGAAAATAACATTTTACATCCCACAGCTCCATTATTATCATCCTACCCACTCCAGTAACGGGACCAATTTTCTCTCTCATTCCATCCAACCGCAGGCAAAGAGCCGGAGAGTGGAGCTAGCGCCCAAAAAGCGCCCGAGTAAAGGGGGAAGATGGAACGCGCGAGTAGAAAACTTAATTGTCCTCATTGTAATTTCTGAGACATCTGATCTGACGGTTGTTGCGGCGGTGCCCGGGCGCGAAGACAATGCAATTTTCTGATGAGGGCGAAAATCAACTTAACCCTCATCGGGTTGCCAATGGGTTCGCTTGATCCTGGCATCGATTTCTGGGAGGGATAACATGATGATGGCTCGTTGCCTCAACGTCACTTATTAGGTCAGCGTCTTCCCCCACTTCTCTGAGATAGGCTTTCACCGGTCTTAGTGATAGGTGTCTGCTCGGGGGACATCGTGACAGTAGGGAGAATAGCTGCTGTACTAGATAGTCTATGATGAGCATGGCAAAGGAAGGAGATCTTTGTTGTTGTTGTTGTTGTTGTTGTTGTTGTTGTTGTTGTTGTTGTTGCTTTAAATCTAGGAAGTGTGTTTTGATCTTCGCCTCACGGCGATCTGTCTACCATAGCCACCTAGTATCACAAAAAGGCTTTTTTTTTTTAATTTCGTCAGGACCTCCTGAGTAAATTAGTTGATCTCGCCTCAGTGCAACTTCTCTTGAGCATGTGAAAGCTGTGATCCAGTGACTTGTTTGGAATATATAATCTTCTGTTGTCTAAGAAAAAAAAAAGTGTTACGATTAAGCAGACGTTGCAACTCTGCGGATTGTGATATGGTAAAACCGAATCTAGTTACCCAAGTCATGGCTATGCTGCTGTTTTGGTACATGAGCCCGGTTACTGTGGGATCATACTTGATTGTATGGGGACGGCTATTGTAACTATATCTAACGCAAGGCATACAAGATAGTACTCTACTTAAGGCATTATGAAGACTGACCAATGAATTAATAAGCCTCCCAAGACAGGCCTAAACGTGATGAAGGCAATCAAGGCTTGGGTTATAACGCTATAGAATCCGTCGAATTGAGATCATTTGGAGCCTGATACGAGCACACCATAGACTTCGCGCCTCTTTCTATCAGGGATCAGAGAATGATATTCAGAAGGTTCTTAGGTGTCAGCAGTGAGCACATCATGTCATTCTGGATGATTCCCATTATCTTTCATAATTATATATTTTAAATGAAAAAAACAATGATCTTCCTAAATTCTTTGCGCTTAAACATTCCGTACCCACCCCCCTCAGCAAAGTGTTCAATAGATATCACTTCTTCCTCATGGTCAGCTTCTTGTATTATGACTCCACTTAATGTGGAACAACTACAGTCTTGTTTTGACGTTTTTGTTATTTATTTTTTAAAAATTGGACGAAACTGGCATGTTGTGATCACATACAGATGTCAGTACCATCCATTATTATCATCCTCATCATCTCATCATCATTATCATTGGAACCTGCACCTGTATTATCAGTACTCGTAGTGGCATCTACACTATCTAGGAGAGCTAACTAGTCTGGGAAAGACGGCTGTTATAATGATAATCATATTAATAACGCCAATTTGGCGTAGCTGTGTCCGTGACTGCAAGCGATTATCCTCCAAATCTCCCTCACTCCGTGGGATCCCATCATACAGTGACTTTTGCGCTTCGGATTGACTCGTCCTCTAATAACTTCCTCCCCTGGCCCAACCAGCAAGTTGTTTAGTGACGAATAACCCCCATGTGTGTTTTGATTGTTGTCCGGGATAGCTGTGACGTAACGGTGACGTGTAACGTGCCAATAGTTCACACTTGTCCCAAATTGGCTAATTCATAATCTCGTTTCCACCTACCCAGGATTCTTAGGTTCATGACCGGTAGGGGGCCTACAGGAAGTGACGTGATAAACGAACGCCATGATGGTGGAGAGGCGCGGACGATGACGTTGGGGAAGTGAAAAACAAACTTTTCATGACACTCTCGTAATGTGAGACTTGATCATCGCTAGCTATGGCCCACCTTGAGAACCCAGCATGGTGCGTTACTGATTCAGTCTAAACCTGATGGAAGCCATTCGCAAAGACCGCGGTAGGAGAGGTGTGTTAATAATGAGCAGCAAGACACCTCTTCATCCCCGTTCGATGAAGGAGTGTCTTTACTCTTAGTTTACCAGACTCCAGAGGAAAGTGTTCGGCAGTAGTGTACACGTAATTGTAAATGGGGGTCAAAGAAATAGTATACCTCCAGTAACCTCAGTCATATCTCAGGCTAGGATCCATTCAATTTTATATCATGTGAATTAAATATGGTTAAGCATAAATTATCAGTCACCATATATTTTTATATATCGACAGGCCCATGATGTTGCTTATTGCATAGGTAGATGAAAAGCAAGGGTGTCTTGTATTCTCAAATACAGAAATCATTTTCAAAATACTCGTATTATCCAACATCAGGATTTAGGAATGCATTATACACGCAAGAACAACTTCTGCATGACCAAGTGTATGGAAATAATGCTAAATAATGCTTATTTATTTGATCATCGATGCGTTGAGACAGAGATATTAATCCAGATCCTGCATTCACAAATTGAGGGATTTTTTTTTCCTTTAATTTTTAAATAAAGTATAGAGATGTGATAGGGAAGAGAAAGACTGGAGATGAGCCAGGCTTAAAAATTGCGAACTTCCACTTCAGTTATGGTCTGACATGATCAGCTAGAGGCGTTATTAAAAGTATAAAACGACCTGTTATGAACACACAGTTCATTCCGAGAAATACATTAGATGTTCTCCATAAAGATGTTCTACACTGAACAATGAAATCCTCCATGGCTGTATTTGCGTTATCATTCCCGCTCCCCCCCCCNTATAATCCGAGAATCGTTTTGGACGAGACCTCACCCCCTCTCCCCCTACCCCTCTCGTTCGCTATATCCAACAGCATCTTCACCTCAACGTTATTAAAAAGACCATCCTTGCATTGAGAGGTATTTTACCTCCCCTCTCCACCCTGCAACTCTGCACTGTGGGTGCAATTAACACAGTGGTAATTGCCCTGTTTTTAGTAACTGTTTCAAATACAAATTTGACTGCCTGATATTTCTTTTTAATGACACTGTATGACTTTCCACTGCCAGATGATATTTCGTCATTATGAATGTCACCCACCAAAATTTCTCACTACCTCAGGGAAACTTCCAACGCTGTGACCTTTACAGCTGGCTCATCACGGGGGACGTATCTTAATCGGCACATCACCTGGGCTACAAAAGGCCCTGATACCATAGCAACCGCGACCTATGCAGCCGGAACCATAGAGGAAATAGTGGTAGAGATGACAGCACTACTAAAAGTGGTTTTTGTGTATTAGGGCGGCGTCGGATTTCACAAATCAACGTGGGAAAAATAACTAATGAATAGTCTATATCATTTTGATAGCTATCACGCCTAGATTTAAAATTCGACAGCAATCTAGATCATGGTTTAACTTTAGGAATCAAAGAGTTTAAGGTTGCTTCTGGTAATGAAGTTGTTTGTTAGGTTTGGTTTACTGCTTTTTTTGTTGTTGTTGTTGTTTTTCTCAAAGTCTTAATTCCTGGTTACAAAGCTGGAAACAATTTAGCACTTTTTATTGTAAAAGCTTTATAAGTTGCCTTCTGAGCCCAAAATGCTCCCCAGAAATTCAGACGCATACCATTCCTTTTTTTTTTTTCATGTTATTTTGTGACTAAATTGTCCAGACTTTGAGTTTATTGGTAGGACAATGCCACTAGCATTGTAAACTGCGCTGATATACGTGTATCAAATAATATTTCTTTTTTATAACTGGTCCAACCCGCGAAGGCTCCGTTTTACCTTTTCAACAAAGAACATGTCGTTGAAGACATAATTCCAGTCAAAATAGATTGAAATGGCAATAATTTCCCACCATACTAGAATTTGCCTTCACCAATCTTTGTGAGTGCAGGGCAAGCAAAGTGAGGGACAGCGGAAGACTAACCTTCGGGTCTCAATACTTCATATTGCGTCTGGCAGTGGTGTAGACGCTGGCAAAATGATCATGGAGACGTTGATGATAGTATCAGTTATGGAATTGATGACGAAGATTACGGTTTTACATGTAGATCTAGTGGTGATCAATAGTGTAATCAGTGCTGCTGATATCACATTTCTGAGAAATACTCAGTGGAAAGGCATAGGAAGTCGTAACGATAAACAAGCGGTCGTTAAGGAAATGCCTGAGTCGGAACTGGGCTGAGGTCAGTGTGTATCCTGTTGATTTAATCTTAAGAAGATCTGTCCGCTCCGCGTAGTACCTAAAGAAATTAACTCTCTTCAAGGCCATTCAAGAAAAGCCTATGTCCACGACCGTGGGAAAAACAAACTGTTGTCATAGACATGATCAATAGTTTTGTAACCCCAAATAGTTGAAATCTCTCTTTTTTCTTCTTCTTCTTCTTCTTCTTTTTCTTCCTCCTCTTCTTCTTCTTCTTCTTCTTCTTCTTCTTCTTCTTCTTCTTCTTCTTCTTCTCCTTCAGGAGCTATGCCACTTGGCGTAGGCGATCAAGATCCTCTACTTCTGTCTGTCTTTTGTCCATCCTATGTAACATTTCTCCCTCACTTTGTGTTACTATCCAGATTTTCAGTCTATCTAAGTTCTTCTCCTTTTTTTCCTCTAGTCTGCTTCGTGTCCTAATCAGTTTTCCAGCTGTTAGTATAATATGCTCTTACCGAAATCCCAATAGCTACATGAAAAACGATTCATGAACATCTTTGTATCTGTCTGCCTTTGCCCTTTACTTCATCTGTTCGTCTTGTCTACCGCTTACTGTCCATTTCTTTCACATATTATTATAGTTTCTCATTCTGATTGCCTGGATTTCATGTTCTTTGAACTGTATTCATACTTAACGCTTTTATCAAATTAAAATTAACAAGGACAATAATTTTTACTAGCAGTTCTTTTAAAGGGAACATGCATACTATGGAACATAACAATATCAAGTTGTTATTTTTCTTATTAATTGTTATAGTGATAAGAAACTGACGAAAATACCTATTTGCATCTTAAAAGTACTCACCCAACAATCTCATTACATAAGGTATAAATAAAGCTAATTATTTAGCATTGCTTTATAACAACAGAACACTTTGCACAAGGCATATTACTTTCTCCAATCTGCCTCATTTTAAAGGGATAAGTTAATATGTTCTTAAAACCATTACCATCATTATACCACTGATCTTCGTCATATTCCATATTCCCAAAGCACAGTTCTCAGTCATCAAAATACAAAATTTCCCATCATAATCGTAGTGTAGCTGAGACGGGCAGCCCAACAAGCTGTTCGTCCGTATGGCCATGCCAGGATTCAGATGTGAGAGAGCGAATTAACCCACTTAACTGGACATGTTACCACGAGGCGATATAAACCACTGGCAGTTGCTAGGGTGGATTTAGAGATGGCGTGTGAAATCCGTGGGAAAGTAGTCGAAAGACAAGCTCTGACGGCATCTGGGATAAGGGAGTCTCAAAACTAACTGATAATAATGAATATTGGTGTATATCAACAGATAAAGATGATGGGCATTATTAGTGGATTCTTCCTCAGCTGTACTATAGCAATACTCTTATGACTTCCAGCACAACATCTGACGTAAAAAATTTGTTTCGTTTTTCTCCTAGATGTCTTCGTTTCAGCCGCTTGCTTACCTCTGATCACAGTTGCTATATTTTATAATAATTGTGCTAACGTTAGGTATCATACAATTAAAAAAAAATATCTTAACTATTGAAGTACAGTAATATGCGAGACAAGAGTTGTTTATAATCCTCAAATGATTCTCAACAACAGATCAAATTTTACCTCATGTTAATGTCTTGATGATTCAGAGATCTCGCTACAGATTAGGCTGGTATTTTAACAAGTTTGATGATAAAGCACGGAGAGCAAGCGAAGTGGTATTATCTTTCCTTTTAATCATACTTCCATCATGACTTTGTGGATGCTTCATTTTACAGTCTCAACCAACATTTAGTTATTATCACAATCATTGTCGAAACTTTACACCGTTGAAGAACCCTCGCTGGCGATCATACTGTCTTGACACCTTCCAATGACCACACCACAATGACGTCATGCTGGTCAGAATGATGAATCCCAGTGATGGTGACAACGGCTAATGGTGGCTACCACCCTACCTTCCGTTAGAAGGACAACAATGCGTGTCATCGCTCCACGCAGTTCGCTTTAAGAACGTCGGCCCTGACGTTTCGATTCGGTGTAGGAGTCCATATTGTGTACCTGACATCTGACAAAGTTCCCTACTGTTCTGTATCCTCTGTCCTCGGGATGAAAATATAATTCACTTTCAGTTTTAGGACAAAATAAGGATGTTGCAAATCCTGTCTGTTCTCCCCTGATTTACAGCAAAATGAAAACGAAACAGAGTGCCTCAACAATGTAGCTGTTACTGACTTTCAAGGTATAACCGATTCTCCTGGTACACTGCACTGTTTTTTGAAAGCCTCGTTCCTCAATGCAAAAAGCAATATACGATAATTGCGGCATCCCAGCACTAGACATCTTAAGAGTTATACATCACAAAAGTTAGGCTGTATTGCTGATAAAGAGGCGATAAAGGAGTTTTTTTTTAACCCTCCGACATTGACTGTATCATTGAAGGTTGAGATCTGTGTTAATCACCCAACCCCAGTGGAAGACTCTCACGAAAACCGAGCGAAAAACAACAACAACAAACAAAACATAATCGTGCTTGGATTTTTACGACCGGTATATAAATAGGACTTGTTTCGAAACTAACTGGTTCACCGTCTGACTCAGAGCTAATGATAGTTAATCTGCATAAGGCTCTAAAAATAGAATTTGGTTTCAGACCTAGTGTCTGGAAGCGGTAGCTCTCAACGGCAAAATCTCTCTCAGCCGGTAATTATTTTTCACAGGTTAAATTACTACAAGTATAGTGTACCAGTCAAGTCGAAAACACAGGAAGAAATAGCGGAAATCTTGACCGGCTCTGGGATGATAATGGTCTGCATTCTCATATAAAATGAAAGATGTGTAATTCGTTCGTCTAAGTATATGTAATATGAGTGTTCGTTTCCATTCATGCATCTTCAAACAGAAAAGATCCATCTGAATCCAGTGAATGAGTATCTTGCACATCATACTGTGTCAAATATAGTTTTGTTTGTAGCTGATGTATGTGGGTGTTTGTGTGTCTGTTGGGGGAGGGGGGTGGGGGTGGGAAGAAGTGAAGTGGGGGTCGAGAATAGGCGTTTCAAGAGTAAATATTGCTAGATCTACATGACCACACATATTATTACATCATGTCCGTGAGATAAGAATATTGAGAATGAAGTGAGGGTTTCCCTTTCTTTTCGCGCGTGTGTTTGAGTTCCTCATATTATTATTGTGCTTCATAAACATCTGTAGCAAATAGCTGTAGCAAGTCGACCGTACGACGGAGGGTGGCAAGAAGAGACCATCATGGGGAGCAGGTATTCAGCATGTCAGGGCTAACGAGGCAAGGAAAGAGGGCGCTATGTCTCCACCGTCCGCCATGTTGTGTGAGTAAACAATCACGCGCCAGAAAATTAGTTTCGTATTCCATCACAAAACTAAACGGTACCCGGGTTTGTTCCAAAATGATTTAACGTGATCTCCGGTGAGGAGTGTTCAGCCGGTATATCGAATATCGCTGTAGAAGGCGATGGGCCCAGCCGTTAACTTGACATTTCCGGCATGGAGGTGGCTCCTCGTGTTGTTTTCATTCCCTATGTCTAAGAGCCCGGAGTGATGGACGGTGCAACTGCAACCCACAGGAAGCTGTGGTTCACTGTTTTTTTGCTTCTAAGCGATGACACACTGTTAAGCGCATCCCACGTAATGATGCACTTGAATCGCAATTAAATTTCAGAAATTTGCAGTCGGTTAGAAAGCTGAGCATAGTAAGCGACACTCCGACCTAAGCTACAAATCGTTGTTGTTTCTGGCTGCATACAACACTAATAAGCATATAAATCTGTAAAACGGATTCTATAAAGTCCATGGTGAGACTTGATATCTATTAACTGCGGGCTGATCCAAAAATCACAGTTGAGCTGCTTTTCTTATCAAGGGCATTTGGATGAGAACCTTGACAGGAAACAAGGAGAGTGGGGAAGGGAAAACAACGGGTATCCATTATTAGTTCAATGAAATTTTTCTTTTTTGTTTACCTCTTTCTTTGTTGCTGCTCTCTTTGTTAACAAACAAACAAAAAAATCTGACATGATATAGTATGCCATATTCTTTCTTACCTGTGACTTTCAGACATTTATTCTTATTTTTTGGCCACCTAACGCAAAGAAATTAAAAGTGTCAGTGATGCCAAAACGAGCAGACGTCTTCTGTACAGAAATGGTATATCCTAACTGATCTTATCATGAAATTCAAGCTGAAGATAACGTCGTAATTTTTTTTTAAAATGTGGAATTTCACGAAAACTTCATTTTTGATGTAACTGAATTCTCGCACCTGAGAAGAGGGTTGTGCTGGATCCCGAAAGCCGATTCTAGAGGGTTTTGTGAATTGGTGAGATGGGTAATAATAAAAGAACAGTATTGTCTGTATTTACCCATATTATTTTCTTTCCTTACCTTTTCATTCGAATCGGAAATTCTAGATAAGGGTTACAGCTGATGATTTTTGTTTTTAAAAATACTTTTTAAAACATGAAAATGCATATTTAGGCTAAGTAGTGAATTTCTTATAAATTCATTTATGAAATGTTATTTAGTTGAGATTTTTACAAAGATCATTATGGTGTTGAACCTCAAAAATTTATCTGCATTGTCTTTAAAATTCATGATAATTTTTGCCTTTGTAAGTTCTCGAGGTCTTCCTGCTGGCCTCTTGAACATTTAAACATTTAAAATATCTGCAGGTTCTCTGGAAGGCTGGCTTTATTCGTTATGAAGTAATGTGCGAGTACAGTGTTACACTCACGGTAGAGAAAAGATACTTTGGTTTGCTGAAAAGCTAAGATGTATCGCTTTTCTTTATTTGAATATGCCTTTCAAACTTAACATTTTCTGACGGGAGTCCTGAATTTTCTGACCCAGACACAGTCACAGTCTGTAGCCATTAATGATGCCTGTCTGATGTCCAGCTGAGAACATGACGCTCTGGGATTTCAGTAGAAATGGGGGGAAGATGACGGAATGAAAGTGGACCACTGAATAACAGAAGGGAAAAGGGGACATGGGGAGACCTCTAGAGTATAGATTTTCGCCGGGTGGGTTGGTGAGCGTGTGGGTTGGTGAGCGGGTGGGTTGGTGAGCGTGTGGGATACAGAATCACAAGAGAAGATGTTTCAGGACGTGGATGGACTTCAATAACATGGGAAAGTGTAAAAGACCACTCACGAAATGTGAGGAAGAACAGGGGAGAGAGGAAGTGATGACTAAAAGACGTCTTGAGACAGGAGGATAAAGTCAAGCTAGGGAAATTAAACCCTGGAACTGTACAGCTTTCGGGTCACGCACGTTGAGAGAAATGAGCGAGCTGTTTGTTCCGACAAGCTTCACAGTCCCCAAGGAGATGCGAAACTAACACCGCTGTCTCTCTCATCCGTAGCTTTACGTGAGCGGAGCTATAATTGTCCTCAGATCCGTTGTTTCGAATCCGCAGGGAACGGGAACACCAACTGATCCTCCTTCCGCAAGATGGCCAGAATTGGAGGTCTCCAAATTATCCGCGGATTTGCTCGCATTTTGAAGACGCCCGGGCTAATAGGGCTCGTAGCTGTCGTGAGCGTCCGGACTGCTCACGTTGGATTAATGATCGGTCTGGCCACAATCAGAGTTTAGAAAAGCGTCTTCGTCTGCACGTGAACTGCCTGCAAGTTGGCGTGTTAGCTTCAAAGAGCTGTAACTGACAATGTTGTCAGTTTCTATGAGGAGATGTCATGGGACATCGTGGGGCATGTTGTTTACATATGATATTCAGGTAGAAGATGTCAATAGTACCTAGCATAAAAATATGCAATTTTAAATAGTCCCTATAAAATCAGGAAACTGGCCATGGTTTAGTCACCCAAGTATCAAATTTGTGGTTGTTGCTAGATGGGTAAGGTTACCCTGTTTATTGAGTGAAAAGGCCTAAAATATTAGGTAGTCTGCTTCACTGCCTAAATTCGTGAAATCTAACTGGTTTAGGGACATTTTTCTTTGTGTCAAAGTTTGGAAGAAGAGCTAAACAACATATTTGGAAAGTATTTTGGCCTGGGACCCCTGGATAAGTTAATGAGAGTGTAAAACCTAATACAGCCAACAGTGAAAAAAAAAATTGACATCTTCATACCTAAAATACAAAAGTTGTGGTTTTTCTTTTTATTTCTTTTTTGTTTGTTTTTTATTTCTTTGCAATAGGCTTTCTTGACCAGAGCATATCATGGCAACTGTACAACCTGGTCCTAGTGGTCATCTTCACGCATTATGAAACTATGATCACCTATGATCAAGGCCACAGTTTGTACCCACCAGACCCCC
>JAWQUT010000449.1:0-18186 GCA_033807755.1 Ellobium chinense
TCACAAGCCAGAATGTAGAATCATGGCTCTCACAGCAATAATAAACACTATTTCCAATAAATATCTACATACTGGTAAACTGAGTATCAATCTTCCAAAAGTACTTCAGAATATGCAAAGGCAAAAGATGTGGAGATATAATATCAACACAAGATAGCACACTGATGTGGCCTATCACTGAACTTCACTTGTAGAACCATGTTATGAACTACAGCAAAAGTGTGTCCAAATCAATAAGACTGCAGAGTAACCAAAAATCTTTGAGCTGCTGACTGTGAGGTTACCTAAAATCCCTTTCTTTTTCAGGGGCCTACTAAACCTATCAATCTGCTGAACATAAATATATTAAGGTATTTGGTCTTTCCTTATTTCAGCCAGGCATGCACATCTTTTGATTTCTTGCTCCTGTTCAAACTGTGAAATACAGAACATTGCAAATAAAGTATGGACACATGATGCAACATTTAGCTGCCTGGGATTATCAACATATTTAGTGCAGAGTGACACAAGGCAAAATAAATGTGAATTATCCTTACTGTCTAACACCACTACACAAGCAAAGTGCTAACCTCTGATCTAACATGCAAGGATGGAAATGCAACATTATTTTGTATGGCCATGCAAGTGATTTGCTCTCAGTCTCACTTGATAACCTGGTTCTGGATATCCCAGGCCCTGACCTCGACCAACTCTTCAGTTGATGACCTTGAGATTTCTCCCAATGGTTATAAAAGCATCTACAGCCCTGTCAATGTCCTTCTCTGAGTGAGCAGCTGAGATCTGGACTCTGATGCGAGCCTTGCCCTTCGGAACCACCGGGTAGCTGAATCCAATCACATAGATGCCACGTTCTGAAGAGAGCAAAATGCACATCAACAAAATGGAAAAGCATAGGAAGGAAGGAAAGAAGAGAGGCAAGAAGATGGAAAGCACCAGGAGGCAAGAAAGCATTCCATGTAAATATGAAGGTTCCATGGTAAATTGCGTGATCCACAGAGCTGAACTTTCAGCTTATTCTGCTTGCTTTGGGACTAGCATATGTAAATTTCTCCTCCATAGAAAGATATTTGTCATATGATGTTTCACAATTAAATTTGTTTTTCTTTGTAATCAACATGCTTCTTATCTAATCTCTTTTGTCATGAACCTCTAATGGTGTTCAATTTTATGTCATGAAGCCCTTCATGTATAATTTTATTCTTCACCAAATATGAAAAAGCAAAAACTATAAGAAAAACTTTTGTCATTGCAAAGAAATTAAACGGTAATGAACTTCTGCATATCTAATAGAAAAATAATGGCTTTTGAAAGAGCACAGACTTACAGTGCATGTCTCCATTCATTCTTACTTCTGGTTTTGGGTTTGTTTTTTTTTTACCTCTTCATTGACAAATCTGTATACGATGGAACTGTACAGAATAATGAAATCTAGATATACATATGCAATTGGTGCAGGAATACTTAATATGGAGGTTAAACTGAAAATAACAATGAATTTGTGTATGTGAAATTCTTAGTTTTCAGGGAAGTATGCTTATTATCTGAGTACTTATTCAAGGTTCCAATTCAACAAGCAAACAGAATGGAAGAATGCATACCCAGCATCTGATCAGCAAACTGTGAGGCAAGCCGAGCATCTCCTAACATTACAGGGCAAATGGGATGTTCTGGGTCACCCTGAGGAACGAATTATTGAATGTTATATGTACATGCCCAAACAAACAGGGAAAATATTCAAGGGCATGTTACAGTTTGACAAATTTTCACATACCACAGTAGTTTGGAAAACAAAACAGGATCATAACTATCTTCACAATTCCACCTGAACTATTAACCGTATTACAGCTGTAACTATAATTATAGTGGTCGGCTGAAGGTATCCACTTGTTTGGCCAGCAAAATGCTTTAACCTTTCACTGTTATACTATCTCTTAGCTTTACTATGCAAAAGTAGAGATAGTTGCTGCAAAGGACTATTCACAGTAAAACTAGTCTATATGAGGAAGCTCTCAATTGTCCGAGATGAAAACAGATCTTCATCATTAAAATACCTCTACACAATCATGAACAGCTGCAGTCATGTAACCTAACTGAGTAAAATATGCTTTGCACTACTACCTAAAAATATTTTCTAGGTAAAATATAGCCTTTTGGTCATGATGAAGCAACAATCTGATATCTAAGCTACACTTACAGACAGAGTGAAACCAGCATCTGCCATACGTGTCCTAAACCGCTTAGTGTTGGACAGTACTTTCTTTGGGAGATCTGTATTCTGCATTACCAGATCAAATGCCTGTATGGGTTTTAGGGGTAAAGAAAACAGAAAATATAAAAATGAGCGGTCATCCCTGCGTTCAAACTAAAGAATCTTCTTGCAACATTTCAAGCAAATCCAGATCCACATTCTGTCTTCAGATTTTGGTCCCTCTGATACTAATAAATCTCCACTGGTTCTACATACTACCCTTTCTCATGCTGTGTGTTCAACACTATTTCTGAAGTCATGTGTGACTTTTAGTTGTAAACATGAACCACTGAGATAATGAAGCACTTGATTTTAAACAATAAGAGCATGAGAAATCAATTAACAGCAAGCAAAGCAAAGCAAACTCAGGGGGAAAGCTTGGAGCCGTACCTTGCTGGCACAGGCCACTACTGGAGGTGGCAGGGTGTTGGAGAACAGGTATGGCCTTGATCTTTGCCTCAACAAATCCACTAGTTGCTTAGGTCCTGTTGTGTACCCACCTTTGGAAAGAACAATTTATGAGGTCACTGAGTAAGTTAGTTAAGACAGTTACAGTGGAGACCACATAATAATAAATAATAATAAGAATAATGCGGTTTATAAGTCCAGGCTAATGCCCGCTCATGCGACTTCACACTATTATTACTCCAGCAGGCCTGATCACTGTAGGACTTTCTCAGAAGTATACAGTGCCACTGCCATTCATTAGGCACTGATCACTAGCTTTCTGACATTATCTTCCACTGCCTATAAACCGAGTTTCTTGTAAACTGAGGTAACCGTGAAGTGAGGTTTTTTTTTCCTCTTTGTCTAAAATTTTGAACTGATAAACGGAGTTCGCAATGGGCCGATTCTCATAAACCGAGGTCATTTCACTGCTCAGCGGTGATAAAAAACTTCAAATTGTTCCTATTTACTGTATACATTTCGCTCAGTTATTCCCGCATGATGCTCAAAGCCGGACTGAGAAAACAGCGCTCTCTGCATTGTGCTAAGGGAGGGTGATAATGGGTGGGGGATGGGTGTGAAGTAGTATTCGGAGAAATGAGAGGGCTGGCCGGTGTAGTGTACGCTTACAGCATGCCTGTTGGGCGTAGACTAGTACCAGGAATACTGTTATACCATCAGTGAGATGGGCGTCAGTGCAAAGGAGAGGGGTGAGGCGGTGGGGAGAGCAGCGCCAACACGTAGCGCTTGGGACAATAGGCGCATGTCGGCTTGTTACATACACAGACACACTGACACATCAGTCAGTGTTCTGGCCGCCCTTCGAGGCAGTCGCATCTCCACTCTCAGGCATTGCTCTGATCAGAGCTGTTGATTTCATTCATTCGCCTTTATTTCTATAACCATGGAATACTTTGGCGACACTGATGTTACCTAGTGGCCTCCCCTTACTTAAACAGAACACGTTTAAACCAAGGCCGTCATCATTTCCCAAGCACCTCGGTTTATGCGGTTTCCACTGTATAATTTATGCAATTACAACGAAGAACAGAATGACACAAAAATGGGAACAAAAATATGGAAAGAAACAGCATAAAATCTAGAAACCTATACAACCACTATTTTGAAAAAGATAATGCTGAAGTCACATAAAACCTCTTTAACATGGTCTACTGAATGTTCCTATTTTACAGTGTCAATTCCTGATGTAGTTTAGTATCTGAAAATAGCTGTCAAACAAATTGTAACCAGTAGTATGACGAGATCAGTAGAAAAGGATTGGCAAATGTAAATTAAGGTGCTCCTCAGGAGTGTGGTGTGATGCAAAAAGGTTGCAACTCAGGTCTCTATCCAAAATACTGACTGTGCTTATACGGGAAAGCTAGCACAATACAAAAGACATGCTTTATTTCAGTTGGTTTTTGGTTTGTTTTTTTTGTAATCTCTGACCTGCTGCACCACCTAAGGCTTTCCCTAGAGTTGAATTGATAATATCCACCCGTCCATTCAGGTTGAAATACTCTTCTGTTCCCCTGCAAGATAAAATATGCAGAAGAAAATGATTAAACACAGATGATAATAAGCAAAGAATATGCATTAAATCATAATTTTAGCATTGACACCAATTCTTTGAAAGGGACATTAGGTGATAAAAATAAATACTGTCTGCTACATGGAGATTTATATACTTCCCAAGTATTAGTTTCTTTGCTTACAAACCTCGTGTGGCCTATGATTCCTGATAAAATAAATGAGTGGGCCATCGTAACACTGCTACCTGCTTGACCGTAAAATAAAGCATCTGTGACTTGGTAAGTCCAACATCAGTGAGTTTGTTCAAAAATAACAAATACTGATTCTTACTTGACAAATAATTATATTACTCGAAGTCCACAGATGTATGGAGACAGAATATCTCCTGTTGTGCCAGAGGAGCTGTTAACTAGCAGTTCCACAAGTCAGCGAATAGGACTTAAACCTCTGGCCAACAGTAAACAGGACCTAAGAGCAGGCAAATCATTTTACATCAGATATGTCCCACTGCACATTGACCAACAAAGACACTCATTTAACAATCAGTTACAACCAGTTTGAAACATGGATCTGTGCAGTTTTTATAACACAACCAATAAATTTATGACTGAGGTCCACTGAATAAAGACAGAGCAAAAAATGTGCTGTTTTCACAGTGTAAGCTGGTGAAAGAGGAGGAGAAGGAGATCAGGTTGCAATACTTTGATTATTTGTAGAAATAACAATAAGTCATAAGGTGGGATTACAAATACAAACCTGCCAGTCGGCCCAAAAAAGCCAGTTGCATGGCACTCATCGATGAAAACCATAGCATTGTGCTTGTCTGCTAGATCACATATATCTCTGAAAGAGATAAAATTATTAAATGCCAACTGTGCCAACTTTCATCATGTAGACTGAATTAACTATGTAACACACAGTTTTATTCGCCTTGCCTTTTTCTTGATAGATGGTGGTCTGATTTTTCTTTTTGTTTCAGGATTCCAGTTCAGGAGGTTGGATATTGCATCCTTTCCAATGGTTGTGTTTGGAAATTTTTCTTCACTTTCAACATGACATCAGGCCTGTGAGGAACTAACCTAAGTTGCCACAGAATGTTTTTCTTTTTAATATCTAAGACTTTTTCATGGTATTTTCAGGTGATCTAACATTCTGCCCATGATAATAACATAATTAAAACTATTACTTGACCACTTTTCGTTGTGTAAAGACCACTTAGTATCTGAGTAAATTTCATATTACTTGATGCCCTAGTGATTAGTTCCAAGTAAAACTGTGAACCATTAGTCTCAGTTTTCTCATTTTTCCATGACAGCTGATTCAAGATGTTTCATGGATTTGGAGATGCAAATGGCAATTACTCAAAGATCTTAAAATCTGTAACAACCCTGCACTGACTCTTGCTCTCAGACACGTAGGCAATTAGTATGCACACAATCTTGCATATTATTCCTAAAAGGGAAACTCAGTTACATCTGCCTACCTAAGAGGTGCCACATTTCCATCCATGCTGAACACCCCATCTGTTGCAATCAACCGCTGACGGCAATCCTTGGCTGACACTAGATTTGCTTCGAGATCTGTGGATGATAAACTTTCATTTTAAAAACTGACTACTCAGCTTGAGAGAGAATTTCATCTGAAAGTTTTAACACCACACAAACATATGATGACTATTATCAAATATAGCAGTAGTGATAATCAACACATCATGCAAGTACATATCCTAAAAACTAACAGCACCAGATTGCAACGTGCGGTCCAACCCTGTGTATAACCTAGATATGGCTAATTATTGATTCCTGGGCAACTGTCACTCTTCACGCCTGCCACACAAACTGGTAGGGGCTTCATGATAGGTACAAAGAATTTAAGTATCAGAATGATAGGATAAAAGATAAATGCATGAAATTGTTATTGCCCCTCCATTTTCCCGCCCCTCCATTTTCCCTCCCCTCCACCCACCCTCCCTCCAAGTTACACAACTCATCTAGTACTCTTCTATATATGTTCAAGAATACATTATCAAGAATAATGGTTACTTGCATAATTATGTCACTGCTTCTAGATCAAATGTCACAACTTCTGTAATTTAGAACATGCACTTTTTTTCACAAATATAGAATGAGGTGAAATAAATGAAATACAGAATCATGTCTCACATAATATGCTATTTGTCCAAGACTCATAATTATATTCATTTCATATTATATTTCATACATGTCCCGAAGCAAAACCTAATCCGTTAACAGGAATCTAGTTGCATTTTTACTATGTCATGGGCCAGTACACTGGCACTTCAAACTGGTGTCCAATTTTTTAAATAAAAAAGTGTTAGAGTAAATGCCCTCATTCATCCATTTTATTAACTCTTAAATGGCAAGACTCTTGAAGGAATCCAGATTTCAAACTCAGTTTTATTTTGAATAAATCATTGAACAAATGCATTTCTGAATTCATTACTCGCTCATATTCCAACGAAAGCGCATTTATCAAGTCTTGGATAAATGGTCTTCAATTCATTGGAAACTGAGCCATCCCGATTAAGCAGGTTCCACCGTATTGATAAGATAATCCCATAAGTTGCTGAAATGCAAATATTATTGAAGTTTATAGACTCAAACCTGCCAAGTCTCTGTGCTTGTATCTGAGTCTCTTGGCCTTGCACAGTCGGATGCCATCTATGATGGAGGCATGATTAAGTTCGTCAGAAATGACAGCATCATCTGGGCTCAACAACACTTCAAAGATTCCAGCATTTGCATCAAAACAGCTGATGTACAAGATGGTGTCCTCCTTGCCATGAAACTTGGCAATTTTCTCTTCCAATGCCTTGTGGATGTCCTGTAAAGTGAATTAGGACTGTAAGAATACTCAATTATAATCCAATAATATCTCCTGTATTTTGAAGCCTTCCTTCAAATATTCATACAATTAAAATAATGCATATCTCTAGGCAGTGTTAGTGGTCATTAAATTTTAACATAAAGCCTGATTTCTCAGAAACTGATGAAAGAAACAAAAGAGATACAGACACTGATAAATCTTCCAAACCTGTGTTCCACAGATGAAACGCACTGAGCTCAGTCCAGCTCCATGAGTATCAAGAGCTTTCTTGCCTGCCTCTATTACTGCTGGGTGACTCTGAAAAGAATGAGAACAAATGTGCTTGGAAGATGCATTTTCTTTAGGCTCATTACCATATCCCATGTCTCTTAGTTTCCTCACTTCATACACTTTAATCAAAAAGTCAAAACATGACATGTGGATAGCACATCATTTCTAATCACAGCATGGACAAAAATGCTATCTTACCACAAATCAGCTTAGCCAAATGTTTGATGTTAAAGATCTGTGAAAGTTTAGAATGACATTTTTCACATCTGTCCACTGGAAACTGCATGGCAGTATAAGTAATTCAATCTGACAGACTATTTGTTTTTGAGTGTTCGAATACAGAAAATAAATTCACTTTCTTANTTGACCATCTCATTATCTTCCGATCCCATGTCTCTTTGGAGCATTTTATAGACATTAGATCCTAGTTTGTATATGTGAAATTTCATTTTCTTACTGTTAATAGTAAGTCATCAGAAGACAAAAAAGTGCAAAAAAGTACCACTTTTTGTCACGCCGTAACGCTTGGAATCGCCCCTAACAGGTAGAACAATACCACTGTTAGGTGAATAGCATTTAGTATAATAGATAGAGCCTTACTGATAATCCTAAATAGTTATTCGCACAGAAATTAAGAATGTCTCCTTTGCTGCCCTGCACTAGAATTGAAGGCCCTTGCTGTGATGTAATCACACGCTCAGATTTGAAAGTTCCCGCTTCACGAATGCCTTCAAGCTCTTTGTCCAATATACTTCTAGTAGCGGCAACTGATGTGGTCCATCTGCAGTGGTGAAAGGCACTATAGACAGGAATCTTGCCTTTGCCTGCAATTATAACCATACATGATATTCTGTGACTTTCTCTAGTGGAGTCATTGTCATCTAATAAACAATGACAAAGAGAGGACATAAATACGTCCCGATGACACAATATTATATTTAATATACTGTGTTAGTGTGGGTCCAAATCTGGTGAATTCACATCCCAACTTCCTCTTTTCCCCTAATGTGGTCCCAGCAGTTCTAATTGATCCACATCTTTGTAATTCAGATGTCAGGCAGCGTAGTTACTGGGTAATATCCTGATCTGAGCTTGTTTTACTAAAACCCTGCTTAAGTATCCTCTTACATTCAAAATTCCTAATTTACTCCTAACATAACTTGCCCAGCAGATTTGTTAACCATGTCTTACTTCCAGATTAGATTTAATTGAATTTTTGAAAGGTAATACCTATATGAATGCCACTCTTGTGGCTATTATGAATGATTCAAATGAAATCTGACAAATAGGTAGAACCCTACTGTAATGCATAAGTGAAAAACAAAAATGATTTTCTCTCGTATGCTCTAGATGCTGCCTTACCATCCTCCCATGCATTCCAAGATTGTAGATTAAAATTATGTAGAGGCATGAGACAGAATGCAGTTAGCATGATGCTGTAAGCACTGGACTATCGTTGACAGCTCAGCACAATGCTAAATGCTGTTGCTGTAGTTGGCCTGGGAGTACCAAACATGTACCTCAATCATTAGGTCATCATACAATGAAAAGCCCTATTGGCTATTGACTCAGTCAGTGTAAACTTTTTTGTCTTTCTTCTTTGCCTTAGACCTAACTGATAAGTTGAATCATCTTCTCTATTTAGTAGGTGAGGCTGTGAAAAGTGCCAAAAGGCAGGAGAGCTAGTTGCAGTGTGTATTTTGTTAAAGGTCAATCCCGCTTAAATGACAGGGATAGTAGCGTCATCGAGCTCAGCCTCTGAGGTATGATAGTGCCTGCCCTTAGGTGTGACGTCATGGGGTCACAGGCTAGTCACAGCCTGCAGGCGCAAGGTGGCGGCGATACAGTTTTTGTCCGAAGAGGATGACGATTTCGACCCAGAACTGTTGTTTATTGTTCGAACTACAAACAAACAAAAATATATAGTGGAACCCCTGTCGATATGATTAGTCTATGTATAGAGGGAGTATCTAGCTCATACGCTAGACCGCGAACTTGACACGCGGACCAAGTTACCCAACTTTACATACCAATTACTCAATGACAACTCGGCCTATCTGCATAAATTAAGCATTACTGAAAAGCTCAATTTATCTCCCTCAATTTCATATCAGTAACAACAATAACATTACATCTCACTGCGTAATAGCCCATGTTAAAAACCAAGGGGTAGGCGTCACATTGCCTGCCTCGCCATTGCTTTCCTTTCGCACCCGTACTGTGTTTACAAATGGTGGTGTTGTCTGAACGGCATTTTTCAGTGATCAAAACTTCTTGTTGGTTCTAAGAATCATGTGATTGAGAGAGATGAGTGGAGAGAGATCAACGTTGTCTCTGAGAAAAACACGGCGTATCAAATTAGCATGGATGAGTGTTTAAAAAATGAGACTAACATTCAATCCGTCTAATGGAAAGTGGCTAGACATGTCTCGTAGTAGTATAAAATCCCATTATTAGCTTCTAGCATTAAAATTTGTCAAGTTCAGTGCTGATAAAAGAAAAAGATAGATACTATACTTTTCAACGTACCGATAAAGCTGATCTTCTACAAAACGTCTACTTCTAGACTAGACAAAAAGTTTGGGGAGAGAGTTTTGAGGCGGTGGGGGTGGAGAAAAGGGAGAAGTTTTGCCTACGGCGTGGCATTATTGAACTGTCACTTGTCAGCCAGGCATAGATCCAGATCTCTTTATCTTATAGGATAAAATGTATAATATGGTAGCTTCACTTCGTCAGTGTGATGATACAGATTTCAGAATATAAATTGGAGGCATAGTAAAGCCTTTGATAGTAAGACAGCTTATACGGAAAACATTGTAATAATTGCTTAAGTTTATGTCTGTTGCTGAATAGAGAACGTTTGGACTCGACTCATTCGAGTTTGCCGAATTTTGGAAGACCAGTATTGAGCTAAAATCCAGGCCTGAAAAATTTGTTTGGAAAGGGGAGGGCGTGGGGACTGTGATTTTGACTTACTTGTAATCGATGACTTCGTGTTTGACTATTATCCACTTCATAGATTTAAGGTTTTGGAAGCTTAATCGACCCCCTCCTCCCTCATAAATGATTTCAAATCTTGAGATCTAGGCACTTCTAGCACTCGGAGAGTCCTGGAATGCAAAATTATTCCNCATCTAATTAACAATGACAAAGAGAGGACATAAATACGTCCCGATGACACAATATTATATTTAATATACTGTGTTAGTGTGGGTCCAAATCTGGTGAATTCACATCCCAACTTCCTCTTTTTCCCTGATGTGGTCCCAGCAGTTCTAATTGATCCACATCTTTGTAATTCAGATGTCAGGCAGCGTAGTTACTGGGTAATATCCTGATCTGAGCTTGTTTTACTAAAACCCTGCTTAAGTATCCTCTTACATTCAAAATTCCTAATTTACTCCTAACATAACTTGCCCAGCAGATTTGTTAACCATGTCTTACTTCCAGATTAGATTTAATTGAATTTTTGAAAGGTAATACCTATATGAATGCCACTCTTGTGGCTATTATGAATGATTCAAATGAAATCTGACAAATAGGTAGAACCCTACTGTAATGCATAAGTGGAAAAAAAAAATGATTTTCTCTCGTATGCTCTAGATGCTGCCTTACCATCCTCCCATGCATTCCAAGATTGTAGATTAAAATTATGTAGAGGCATGAGACAGAATGCAGTTAGCATGATGCTGTAAGCACTGGACTATCGTTGACAGCTCAGCACAATGCTAAATGCTGTTGCTGTAGTTGGCCTGGGAGTACCAAACATGTACCTCAATCATTAGGTCATCATACAATGAAAAGCCCTATTGGCTATTGACTCAGTCAGTGTAAACTTTTTTGTCTTTCTTCTTTGCCTTAGACCTAACTGATAAGTTGAATCATCTTCTCTATTTAGTAGGTGAGGCTGTGAAAAGTGCCAAAAGGCAGGAGAGCTAGTTGCAGTGTGTATTTTGTTAAGTATAGGCATGGCAAGGCCAGAAAATGCCCGTTGTTTATGGGAATGCTCCATGCTGCCCATGGGGATTTAAGATCTGTGTGATGTCATCACTATCAGTTATCAGTTCCTGTTTGTGGGCCAGCCATTGTTCTCTCCATCCAAATTCCAATCCGTGTTTTCTTTATCAACCCACCTGCTTTCATTGGTTGACTTAGCTAGACTAGATCAACAGATAATATCAGAGGAGTGTCTGAATAAAACTCACACCTACAACCAGAACTCATGCCTACTATTATAATCCAAACTCCACCCCTAGCCCTATCCCCTGACCCTAACCCTACCCTTAACCCTAACCCGTAATGCCTATCGAGAGGGGGCTGTCAGTCGGAGTGAGTCCCTGGTCCTCCTAATCAAATGTTCATTGAGAATGAGACAGACATCATCAGATGTGAGTCTCATTCAGAACTCTTCCCAAAATATCTTCGCAGGTCTGCATTTAGAGTAACTAGATGGTCTGCTGTATCGACAGTTTGATTCCATAAAACAGAGTCTACACCAACCGACCGTTATTTTGTGCTAGGAAATCTTGCCTGCCCGGCCATGGCCATATTCATATGATGATGAAATCACGGAACAGCTGTCATGATGTTTGCAGTCAAAAACAATGCATCAGTTAAAGTGCAACAGTTTGATTCACTCCCTGCTCGTACGCTAAAATAGAGCAAGCCATTCTGTATTAGATCAACATGACTAAAGGCAGGGAAATTATAATCACTTACACAGAAAATGCCGACAGACAGAGGACACAGCCATTTTGCTTCAGTGAACAGCAATATTTTATGAAACTCTGAACTTAAAAGAGCACTGGCTTAGCCTTGACACGCCTCCGAAGTCAACCAATGATAGCCAGCTAAATCATTTTCAGTAGCCAATCCGATTCTTGGCTATTCGCCACACCTCTCCTCATAGGTAGGCCTACTCCTTAATCCTCACCCTCCACTCTCTATAAATATTATAAGTGAAGTTCACATTAATGCAATGGAAAGGTCATTTTCTTCGCATTCTGTTACAGGTGTGAACCACAACATTTATTTATTTGTTTAATCTGAGAAAGCGTTGCTCATGAATACGGTCATAATTTGCAATCTACAATACGATTAGGTGACAAAATATTCTTCAACACTTCTGAAGAGACCAGAATAAATTTCAAGCATAGGAGCAGATAGAATATAATAATATAATCTGTTATGATTACAAGTTCTGTTAATATGGGTGCTACATGTAACCGGGTGGCAAGGCATATAGTATAATCTATGATTATGTACCTCAATTATTATGTATTTAACAGTATTTCACATGTATCATGTGTATTGTTATATTAAGTGTTTATATTATGAACGAGATGTAAAACATTGTAATACATTGTAAAACAATTATCCTACGGGGTAAATAAAGTCTTTTTTTTTTTCATTAAGGAGGAGGAATATTATATATCTGATATATATATATATTTTAGCAGCTGTTATACATTATGTTAGGAAAGTGCTACTAGGATTTTACCAAATTACAGTGAAAGATTATTTTTGAGAAGAAGGGGAGGAAAAAACCTACTCTAGAAATTGTCCTGTCCCTATCGGGAATCGAATCCATGGTCTCTTAGCTTGCAAGTCTGTGTGTGTTACCACTATACCACAAGGACGCTATAACTTCACAGCAATTTAATCCTTAATACCTACTGGATAATGTTTCGTAACTTTCACATGCGAGCCTAGTGTTCACCTGTGACCCTGACTGGCTTCCCCACTGCTCACATTCCCTCCCCCAACTCCCTGCTTACATATATTATTAAAAATGAATATTCAGTGCTTTTATCGGACATAGGCCTATCTGATATAACACTATGACAAAGCCGTGACGCTTCAGATTTGCAGCATCAACAGAACTGCGTTTGTTCGGTCCTGCGGCTTCGCGGAAGAGGCAATCATACTCTGTAGCGGTCCTTGGCGCAGGACCGTATCAGTCTCTAAGTAAGCCAAAATGATTGCCACTAATGCGGACGAGCAAGAAATAATACACTAATTTGCGGGTGGTTTTTGCTCTACTTATATCTTTGCCTCATTCATTACATACCACTGTTGATTCTTGTCACAGTCTTCTTCGACACAAACCCGTTGATAAGACGTTCCATGAACAAATTTGGAAGCGTAGATGAATGCCGTCATGATGCCGAGCTCTTTCTCCTGGTCTTCGCAAAAGACGTCACATTTCTAACAAACCTCTACTAGGTACTCACTCTTTCTCACCGTGCTTGGGCTCACCAATACAAAATGTACCCCAGACAGATTAGGGCAGCTGATCTAGAGGGCAAGATGCGTATTCATTGCGTTTTGAGGGTACAAGGATACGACCAAGGCTACATTTGTTTGCTCATCGCTGGTGCATGAAATTGGCAGTGCTTTTACTCTGTGGGCGGTGCCTCGGAGATTCTAAGCATCGGAAGTATCAGACTCTAAGCAAGCCAAGATGGCTGCGACTGATGCGGAAGAGCTAGAAAATAATGTGCTGAATTGCAAGTGGTTTTGCTATCTTTGCCCCATTCCTTTGTACTGCCGTCAAAGATGAACATACAAATGTTGTCGGGATTTTAATAGTGCTAATGACCACAAAAGTGGGGGGGACTGATATATAGGGAGATTAGGGATATGCTTCCCGGAATTTTTTTTTTTTTTAAAGGGGGAGGGGGCGGAGTAATGGNAGATTAGGGATATGCTTCCCGGAATTATTTTTTTTTTTAAAGGGGGAGGGGGCGGAGTAAAGGGAGCAGTTCTGGACTATTTCCGGCGGAAATTGGGTGATAATTTTTATCATGCTTTATTCATAAATAAGGTTGGTTTTCAGAAACACACGCTCGCGGGCGCGCGAGCGAGCAAACACACACACACACACACACACACACACACACACACACACACACACACACACCACACACACACACACACACACACACACACACATACACATCGCATATATACACTAAAGACTTCCCACACCCTTTAAAATGACCCACGCCCTTTAATAGCATGAAATTCTTTACAAACTTCGCTACAGCCAGCTTAAAAATGAAAATTCAACAAGAGTACATTCACCTGTCTACCTGTCAAAGCAGCAAGAAATATTTAGCAGTGAAACCTTCACCTTGTCAATATTCCATACATTTTAAAAGTTTTCAGAGATAAATGGGGATTGGCCCCTCCAAAAATGAATCAAGATAAATTCATACAATTTTAAAGTAAAATGGACAATTACACACGGCAATGTTATATAACACCTACAAAACATTCACTATTGCTGTTTCTGAAAACACCTTTGCATAAAATACTGCAATATTCTTAGCCATAGCTCAAAATGTCACTATATATAATGTCAAAATGTGTAGCCCAGAGCAATACATTGCATTTCTTTTCTTGACATCATAATGTAACTTTCATCTAAGATACATACAGTGTTCACCCTCTTTCATTGATCAGAGGCCATTGAGCAAGCTTACTTCAGGTCCACATGCCATAATCCAACTTGCTCAGGTACTTAAGTTCCTAGAAGCCAGTTTATTATCATGGATTTAACATTGCTGCTTACACTGTCATGGTCTGGTGTTCCAAAGAAGCACAGGGTAATATGCCATTTTTATGAAAACAACTCCTTAGTTGTCTCTTGGCAAATAGGCAATGAAGGGTCCCAGGATTTACGCATCATATTGATATCCATGCTTCTCTCCTGAAAGTCCCCTTCCTCTTTTTGTCCACACTATATATTGTAAGGCTTTGATCAGTCAGCCCTCCTTGGCTCTCCTGGGACTGCTCCTAACTGCTAATTCTTGCCACATCTTTTTCCGACACCAGGTCGTAGATTAAAAAAAAGTTCCACTGGCAAATTTGAACCCAACGACGGCTGCCTTCATTTTGCCGAGCGCCAATTCTCGGTGTAGCCTACTGCAAAAAACTACAATTTCCTATCATTAATCTCTTGAAGTTGTGTTCATGCAGTAGCAGAAAACGTGCCCAACTTTCTAGTCATGACGTCACATATGGGGCAACCTTTTAACAAAGTACCTTTGTTGCTTCTGGTCAAGACGTCACATATAGAAATTAATTCCATTTAAAATCTGTTCCAAAGTTTTAATTCTCTATAGTATCCTTGCTAAGAAACAACTTCCGACACTCCCTCAAAAAGGCCACGGGAAAGTGCTCTTCTACCGTTAATATACAGTATTTTTAACAGGATATACTTTAACATACATGCTTTCAGATGTCTGAAATGCCCAACGATTAGGTCGTAGTCTAGTTCTGTACAGTGACAACAAGCATGTGACAGCATAATGCTCACGGACCATTTCAAACTGCCACAGCTCCTGAAATGAGCTTTCTCCATGTCAATATTCAAGGCATGCTGTTCTTGTTGCCGCTCCTGCTGCCGGTGTTGTCCTTGCTGCAGACGCAAACCACCACCAAATAAGCTCCCGCCGTATACGTCTATTTACCTTAGGCGTCGTCCGTGGACGACGAATATCAAAAGAGAGCGACAAACACTGCTTCGTGTCAACGACATGGCCCTTCGTAGAAAACCTCGTCGTCCCCGGCAGAAACTTGCTTCCAAGGACATGATCCGAGCTCCATCGCTCTTTACACGACTGCCTGTATATGACCGTCTGCAGACATTTGACAATAAATCTGGGATTCGAGATTTGAAAGGGAGGCTGTGGGCATTGACCCCCTCACGAGGCTACCGTTTTGATGGAACTGACTTGGACAACACAGGCAAGGTAAGAAAGATTTGGTTGAATTGACTTGCTTCTAAACTTGGCTAAACGATTGCCACGTCAACAACATCACCAAGAATTAAGTGGCGATAGGAGACACAAGAGTAGACAGACAAACAGACAGACAGGCAGGCAGTTTAGATTGAGAGACCGGCAGAAAGACCGAAAAAAGAGGAGGGGAGAACCACAATCTGATGCCATACCGGATTAAGGCGATGCAGACCCGCGGGACCCCGGGGTCCGAGGAACGGAGCCCTTCTATAACGGAAAAATGACACTGAGCCCATAGGGGCGAGGGAGGGGCCTTTTTTGTCTTTAAAAGTCCTCTTACAATAAACCTACTTTCTTTTCGAACTCTTAGTGGTCACATTTGGTCCACACTTTGTCACCCCATCTGGATTTGTCCTGTGTGATTTTGTGGATTGCTCTGAACCTGTACAACCCAGTTTGTCTTTAAAAATGCCTAATGAGAGCCTGAGTGGATACTCTCTGTCACCTCTCCCTCTGTCTTTCCCTCTATCTCTCTATCTCTCTCTCTCTCTCTCTCTCTCTCTCTCTCTCTCTCTCTCGCTGTGCCTCTCTGTCTGTCTCTCTCTCTCTCTGCCTCTGTCTGTCTGTCTGTCTGTCTGTCTGTCTGTCTGTCTGTCTGTCTGTCTGTCTGTCTGTCTGCCTGTCTGTCTGTCTGTCTCTGTCTCTGTCTCTCTCTCTCTCCCTCCCTCTCTCTGAAAGCGGACCATCACCCGTTTTGCTGCTCCATACTGGACCACTGCACGCAGTGATTACATCCCTCTCAAACAGAATAATAAAACAAGAGATNTCTCCTTCTGTCTTTCCCCCCCCCCNCCCCCCCTCTCTCTCTCTCTCTCTCTGCCTCTGTCTCATTGTCCTGTCTATCTGTCTCTGTGTGTGTGTGCGTGTGTCTATCTCTCTCTCTCTCTCTCTCTCTCTCTCTCTCTCTCTCTCTCTGAAAGCGGATCATCACCCGTTTTGTTGCTCCATACTGGACCTCTGCAAGCAATGATTACATCCCTCTCAAACAGAATAATAAAACAAGAGATAAAATAAGATACGTCTGTTCATCCACAAAGGAAATGTGTCTTTGTTACAGACGTACCCAGCAAATCCCGTTACAGTATGTAAGGAAATAAACTACACAATAATAAGGTAAAAGTACGCCGTTACGATAGGCCTGTGCTTGCGATAGGCGTCACTCATTTGGCTTACCGTTAGCTTGAAGAGATCTTGCACGCGCATATTAAAGTTGAGTTTAAGAGTGTCTGTTTTACAGTGGGGAAGTGTGTTAGGCTCGTACGTAGATGTAAGGGAACAATAATATTCAGGCAGTGAGTGAATATTGCTGTGAAGTTAGCGTACCTGTGTGTAGTGATAGCTCATTCAGATTTGCAAGCAGAGAGACCTGGGTTCGACCCTTAGAAAGGAAAGGAACATTTCTAGCGTTGGTGTTTCTCGGCATTTTCTCACAAATTTGATCTTTGACAATAATTGTGTCAAATCACTGATGACACACTTCCCTAGATGTGTAACAGCTTCCAAAAAATGATCAGATCGGGCTCACATTCCCTGGATTAGAAAATAGAATATGTCTCGCCACCCGGTTACATAATAATATACACACTCTTTGTTTTACTTTTCAGTATCCAGATCGGCGAAAGGATTGACTCCTGTCGCAAGCAGAGGCATGTGGCATCGCAGCACGCGTCTTTGCTCTGCTAGGCTATTACAATTTCTTTTGTGCTGGTTTTGAAATTGTAGGCAAACTTTTTTTTTTTTTTTTGTCTGGAAAACTTTTAGATTTCTATTTATTCTTGTCTGGTTCTCGTCTATGGAACATCTTTCCTGTAGCCAAAGCTGATGTTACATTACAGACCATGCTGCCGTAAAAGGTCGTATTCCACAAAATAGGTCTGATGCAGATGTTGGTAGTTATCGTTGTGATCAGTAACGTATCTAGAGTATGGCAGATATGGCACCTGTTATGGAATACAACATTATTCGTCAACATGGATAGTATATTCGCCGGGGCTTGGTAGGGACACAGCGGATGCCCAGATGCGCTTCCTTCTC
>JAWQUT010000449.1:23669-64272 GCA_033807755.1 Ellobium chinense
CCTTTCTCTTTGCAATAAGTGGCTGAAAAAAACCAGCTTCGCATAATTGCGACTTTGCTTAATCGCAACTTCTCCAGTGATCCCAAGGAGTTGCGATCAAGCAGAGTCGACTGTATATGTAATCTGTTTAATTCAGAATATCCCAAAACAATGCAAAACATTGTAAAATTTATTGAAGCCATAATCTCTTCATAAAACACTTGGTTCAGTTTAAAACAAAACCTGTTAAAATAATATGTGAATTCTAAAATGAGTGTCCCAAACCATTATGATTATTATCAACATTAATATTTCTGCCAAGTTATTGAATTACAATTTTGGTCACTGTAGGCTTTTTATTTAGATATTTGCCCTTGTAGGATGTTGATATGTCTATTTTTGAACATCCATTTTTCTGATTATCTGGCTACTTGTGGGATTTTTGTCGAGGTGTCTGATGATGTACTGTCCAATGAGATATATATAGTATCCATACTTTGTTACAATTGAACCTTTTAAGTAAAAAAAAAAAATGAATTGGAAATAGTAAATTTATGTCAGTTGCAGCTGTTGCAGGTTATCGGCTATTTTAGCCACAGGGCATCAGAGGATGTTGAGTTTCCGAAAATGTTTTTAATGGGAAATTCTCTTGCAGAGAAACACATCTGATGAGTGCTGTGAGCTTGGGTTGCAAAATTAGACAGTTTGTCAGGCAATTTCCTTTTTAAGATTTCATCTACTACATAAAGTTTATTCCTGTGGTAATAGGAATTTCAGTCTAGATTCTATGCTGCATCAGCGGCAGCTTAGATAAGGAGGATTGGAGCTTGTTCTACTTTCCCCTCCCCTCCTCTTCCCTCCTTCCAAGAAAGAAACAAGGAACTGTGAGCTTCAATACTGAGACTCAGCTGTCGTATGTTTATATGTAGATTTTGTCCTTATTGCATGATTACCATAAGAGTATTCCAATAGTCTCCCCCCTTCTGAGTCAGTCTTTATTGTGCCCACTGTGTTCCAGGATAAAAAGCTGCATCAAACTGCCCCATGATGTTACATGTCACTGAAACTTTTTACAGACATTTTCAGTAATTCAGTAACACTTGTACATCTGTATGTATTTACTCTGTTGTGCACTGTCACGTCAGTGTCATTGAAAGAGTTATAACAGGCTTCCTAGTTAACAACATGGACCAATGCGCAGGCTCAGCCTCCATTAGTAGTATCATTAGATAAAAGCCATTTTCTTCAGTTACCATGCCGACAGTCCATCTTTGATCTCCAGCTCAGCAGTTCTCAGTGCACCCATCCAACTTGCTAATCCGTCTTAAATGTTTCCTTTTTGCCCGTTTCTGCTCCCTTTACCATTTAATTTACCTGTTGGAATCAAAAATGCTCTGTTGTTTTTCATTACATGTTACATATTCTCCCTGCTGATCTCGGTAGTTCATTTTCATGATCAATTTCCTTCAAAGCCTCTGTGTGTATGTTTTTTTTTCCATCTTTTCGATTCATGATATTCCTAGGTATTCTCCTTATGAATCAATTTCTTTGGCTTCCAAAGAGTTAATATTCATTTGCTAATGGTCCAGACTTCATGCTCATATATTAAGACTGGTTATATTCAACAAAGTGATCTTTCTGTTTTTTTTTTATTTCTTCAAAGATTTTTATTCGCCTCTGTTCATTGGCCAGGCATAGATCAGGATCCTCTTTTTCTGATATACATGACAATTTCTTATTTGATAAGATGCTTTTCAATTACCGACAGACTTATTTTCTCAGTTTAAACCGCTTTTCAGTCCTGAGTGGCATCTTCCATATTCTGTTAACCACATTTCTAGGCACTTGAATTTGCTCTCTTTATTTAATACTTTGTTGTTCATTGGGGTTTTCAGTATATTAAAAGAATGCACGTGTCTCTTCCATTGGTTAAAAAAAAAAAGGTGTGTGGCAAAAGAGAGATATGACTCACAATATAGCACGTAAAACTGTATTGAATACCTTTGAGGACGAATTCATAAAGTGCTGGGTTAGCTTGACTCAGTCGACAGAACGATAGAACGTTTGGCGCAAACTGTTCAGTGGAAACAATACAAGCAGGTTCTTTGAGTTCGACTTTTTAAAAAATCCATTTCCTGTCTTTTCTATGGCCATACGTTCAAAACTCCATCAGTCTACCCTTCATAGTCGTTGGCTTTGCTGTTTAGCACAACGAAAGGATGGGTCTCACATTACTAGGTCTAGACCTAATCCTAGTCCTTCTCCTAACCCTAAACCCAGTCGAGACAGGTCCCTATCCTTAAATGCCCTTCAAGAGGGCATCTCTAACCTAAGCTTAGAACCCATTCAGACAGGGTCCTTAATCCAAATGTCCATAGAGACAGGATCCCCCACCTAATGTCCACCGAGCAAGAGTATTAGTGGAGACGTGTGAGGCGCATTGGAAAAACTTCCCGACAAAACGAAGTTCAATTCTTCTCATAGTGGTTAGGGGAAGAACGTGGTCTGCATTGTGGTTTACAGTCAGCGGACAGTTTGAAACAACTACGTGACTGCGCCATAGATATATGCCTGTAGATAAGGGGAAACCGCCCTCTTGCTTTGTTTCTGTCCAATACATCTGTGCTTAGTAGGTTGTTAATAGCTCTGGTTATATAAAACGCAAGCATGTGGTTAGTGTTTTGTTCCCACGTAAGCAGGCGGATTCCATGGATAGGATATGTTAGGACAGTTTGGGGCCAGTTTTCTCAGAACTGGAGATCTGTGTGATTGGTGTCATATTTTGAAGTGCACGTTTAAAAAAAGTAAATTTCAAGAGTATGAGATTCCTGAAATTATTTACTTTATTATCACTTCTGGAGCTGAACAAAAAATGGAATTTTATAGTTTGGTTTTGTGACCTTTGCGTGACTTTTGAATGTAATCCTAATCATTAACAACAACAACAACAACAACAACAACAACAACAACAACAACAACAACAACAAAAGATATATATGAATTTCCGTATAAATGGACCTACAAATGAAAATATTTTACATATTGTATGATATGGAATTCTACTTCATACAGAACGGGAATGAATAACAGAAAGAATCATATAGACAAAGCATTGCTTAGCTACAATAAACAGCGGAGAGCGGACATGGGAAAATTCCTAATCATTTACTCCACACCACAGACAGAAAGTGTCTCATGTGATTCAAAATGGGGGCACGCCAATGATAAATTTCCGCAGTTTCCAGCATAGTCAGTCCAGGGTCGTGAATGAAGGTCCCTACTTTTCTCGTAGATCCAGTGAGAATGTACCGGCTCTCTTCCTTCAGGCTCTGAGACAGCTCAGACACAGACCCGGAAAATAAGAGCAATTCTTTAACACAATTGTAAAAGATGTATTTTCTCAAAATCTGTCTAACAACAGATGGTCGAAATCAGTCATTTTTCATTTGTTTTTCCATAATATTTTTACTCCTACTAGCCGCATATTCTTGCTCATCTCGTTATTCTATCTTCCTTCCAAACTCTCTTGGCCTCTTTTATTGCGTCCTTTCTCTCTTTCGCCTCATCCGCATCTCTTCTTCTCACCCCCCCCCCTTTCCTACCACACCCCCACCCCCACTCCACTCCTCCTCGGCGTGAATTACCAAAATTTCGTTATTAATAAGAAAATCAGGACGTTTGAGCGATTGTACTGTAAAATTTCTCTTATCTGTAAGTTTTTTTAGACGTGTTTTTGGTTAAAATTGTATTTTTATCCTGTTGGTGTACACCGATAAGAGTTGATAAAAGTAGTTATTTAGGCAGCTTATCATCAGTTAACCATCTATTAGCGGAGGTCGCAGGGTTCTAAAGTCTAATTAACTTTTGGTCGATTGAGTATTGTATAATGTGCGGGGATGCATAATACGGGATCTATACGTGGCATGGTCAAAGATAGATTAGATAGTGGCTTGTTACAGGTCACGCGGCCTCACCAAGGCACTTTAATGAACAGGATTTTTTAAACAAAAGTACTAATTCTAAGTAGGTCATTGGAATTATTCAGACGCTATCCAGTGTGTACGTTTTTTAAAAAGGCCTGTTTGTGGTGTAGCATGTATAAGGTAGGCCTAAATATGTCTTATGTTTCGTAAGAATGCGTCAAGCCTTATAAACAAACAGCTTGTCTGACACACACCATCTTTTGCATTTTTTTCTGTCGTTGTTGGCAGTTGTCGCGTGTTAGTTTCAACAAGTGTCAACAAAACGCACCGTTTAGGGAGGTTGTACTTTATACTTGCTCTGTAGAGATATGTGCTGGAGTACACGTTTTCTGTTCTTTTGGCTTAGTTCTGTACTGTGCTTCCAACGTTGTATGTCACTGTCTTGTGCAGGTTTCAGAGATGTCACACTTGTATGCTGCATTTTCATATTTTTTTTTTTTATTGATTGCAGTGCTGGCTGGTTTCAGTGAATTTTGAAAAGACATACCCATGCATATTATGTTAAACGAATTTAATTTTTGCGTCACACTGTTTTGTGAGTGCAAGTGAGGTTTGATCACCTGTATGACTTTTGATCACTCGTGTGATTGTGGTCTGCAGGCTGTAGTGACACTTATGTGTTTAACAGCTGCTTACCGTTAAACTATAAATTTCAATGCATTAAACCCGAAGCAAGCAGGTTGTTTGTGACACCGGCGGATCTTGTTCCTTATATTTTCTAATGGCTGTGCTCTTCATTACTTTTCAATCAGGGCATGTAAACAGCGTGTATGTGTTAAACGTGTGTCACAGATTAAAAGGACGTGTCCGTGCTTGGTGAAATGTAGGCCGAGGTTTTGTTGTCAGAGTGTGTGTTTGTACCATTCTTGTCTGTCTTCTCTGATAACATCAACGTGTGTCGCAGTTGAAGAGCTGTTTGAAACACAAGGAAGGTGTAGCTTTGTGTACATAACTGTGGGTCGATGCACTGTGCCTTAGAACCGTGAAGTCCCCGAAATAAGCAGTGTATAAATATGCTGGTTGTGGAAGTTGATAGTCTTTATGTGGCTGTGAGGGGAATCGCGCATGCCGGTTCAGAATATTTGGAACATTGAAATCAACATACTGGAGCTGTGTGTATGATTACTAAGGGACTAAAGATAGATGGCTCTTGCGAATAACGTTTTCATAATTCAGTTTCGCAGTGCGTGCATAAGCAATCAGATGTAGACTAGACTATCACACCTGCGTCGTTGAATCGAAAGTATGCGTTTATAACATGTTTTCCTGTTCAGTCGATCTTTATGAGTGTCAATTTCTCGAGTGATAATAAGACTTTGAGGCATCGTGCCCCCTCCCTCATTTCCTCCTCCCCCCCCCCCTTTTTTTGTGACGACGATTTGTGTAGAATGAATAATTCTTTTGGAAAGACGCTAGAGAAATTAAGTGCCAGAATGCTCTTAGAAGCGTCCCCGGACCACCTGCCATCTCTTCAAGACGTAGAGTTCAGTCTGCTGCAGGTAACTGGACATGTTAGAGGTACCTCCAAACTATGTAGGGAAACAAGCCAAAAAAAAAAAAAGTGGGCAAGAGGGTAGAGGAATGGGATTCTTAGTATCCCGATTATCCCACAAAGTGTGTGGAATTCCACATTACCCGTAATGTCACAGGGCAGGCTGATAATGCGAAAAATGGGCCGTGTTTTGGTTTGTATAGGCAATAAATACATCCTGCTACTTTTTTTTTATGTGTTTATGATGGCTTTTTGCACAGCTGTGGGTCGTTGAGTTTTATCTAGGAGATACTCACGAGGATTTCATTGTATGCGTTATTGTGGTTTCATATCCCTCGGCTGGTTGGGTTACGTTGGGTTACGTAGTGTCAGGGCTAGAATAGGGCCTCTCTCTTTTAGTCTTCCCCCAGGATAATAATTCCACATTGGCCTTTTGGAAATAGAATGAAATGCAAACCAAAAAAACTGTCAGGATATATTATTTCCTCTTGTGTTACAGATCTGTTGTATTCTGCAAAAATGTGCAAAGTCTGAGGGGAAGCAAAATGCTGTTAACCAGTGTAACAACATATCCAAATCTGATTAATAAACTGAATGGCAGAATGTCACCTATTTGATTGATAACAACATATTCTACAAAAATGAGAGCTGGAGACAAATGGGATCACATACAACCTTGCAAGCATGAAAAAGATTAATTTCTTGGAAACTTATCACATACTTGGTTTCGTTAACTCCAACATAATTTCCTCTTTTGTCCTAAGAACCAGCCTAAAAAGTCAGAGCAGAATGATACAAGAATTGGGAGGACCTCCGAATGAGACTCACTCCTGATGCTCCTCTCTCCATGGACGTTAAAATTCAGGGCTCGTTCACTCCTGATGCTCCTCTCTCCATGGACGTTAAAATTCAGGGCTCGCCTCAACTTACATGCCTGTCTCAGTGGGCGTAAAGGTTAGAATTAAGGCTTATGGAGCACAGTTAGGAGTAGGAGTTGGATTGTATTGGTAGGCATGGGTTCCGGTTAGGCATGTGAGTCTCATTCGAAATTCCTTTCCTTTTTCTCTTGTTTGGATATAAGGGCGTTCAGAATTCCTTCCCAAGAATTAACCAGTGACTTAATTTGTGAAATAAGACTTTTAACATCAACACAAAAAAACAATCAGCCTGTCACCATGAGAATAAATAAAACAGATGTGCACCGAATAACCTTGGTTACCAGAGTTGCTCACCACTGGAACATGCCGTGCTCTTGGATTGCTTGATGCTATGGAATGAATGAGTCCTGGACTTATGGCTCTGGCACAAAACATCAAATGGCTTGCCTCTTATTTATTGTTGTTTGTCATCTTTATTTGCAGGAATTTGAAGCTCAAGAGGACGCCAAAGCACAGAAAGTCAGCAAGACTCAGAAGTAAGTTTGCAGTATCATCGAATGCTGTTCAGAGAGTTGTGTCTGCAGAATGGTGTAACGTTTTGAGAGGTTACCCCAGTAGTTTTGGGAGGTTAATCCAAATATAAGTATAAGGTGAAGTGAACAGCACTTTATTTGGTAACTAACCAAAATAAAATACTACTCACATTTTTGAACCAACTCTGTCCAGATTGTGCCAGTTTGGGTTTATTAATGGTTTATCTTTTGATTAAGAGATGAGATCATATTTCTTCCTATCATAGTTGTAGAATTAATTCAGTTCATTTCAAATGATGCCTTGTACTTGAACAGAAAGTTACTGAAGTTTCCAAAAATGAATTTTCCAACAGAAATGTAGACTTTTCCAATAGGCTCTGTTTCCTAAAATAAAAAGAATTCTGACATGTCACCATGAGCTACTTGACGTTTTCTTTGTAAACAGTTGCCAATAAGGCTCCTGGTAGTGGCTGTCATATTCCCTAGGTAAGCCCGGCTAGTTGGCTTTGTTAAGCTAAGATGTGTATGTTTTGAGATCATCCTGGATTGTACATGAGAGGGAATGGAGAGCTGATAGCCATTTCTGGGTCAGAATGTCTGTCAAGAGATATGTTGATCTCTGCTGGTGGAGGACACCAATAGGTCGTTTTCCTTTAAAACAAAGAACGTTACTCTCAAACCACAATCTGGATGTAAAGGCCTTCTGGTCATGTTCTGATATTTTGCTGTGTAAATCTGGGAAGCAGCTGTGAACACTCTGTCAATTGGCAGAGATTTCAAGCTTATGCATGAACATCCTTTATGATATGACAAACAATTTTCTAGCACTTTCAAAGTGATACCGATAAAAAGTATAACACTGGCAACATCTTGAAATTAACAAAGATAAAAAACAAAATACTCCATAAGCTAGGTACTGACACCAGCCACAGGAAGTGTTTATTGCTCGTTAAACAGACTAATTTTGAAGGCTTGGTTTGCATCACTCTGCCACATATTGGGTACGGAATTTTGCAAGATAGGGCTGAATACCTCTGGCAATCCTGGCATTTAATTTTGTTACATGTAGTAATGAAATTTAACTGCTGTTAATATTTAAAGTTACTATAAGGTTCTTCAGATCTTCCGCGTGAACCTCGGATTGCTCTAAGTCCGATAACCGCATACGTCATCAATCGGAGGGCACCTGGCGAGGCTGGGGGGTCAAAGTGCATATTCGTGCATAACATTGGCCGAGGCTAGTGATCAGCTCTATGTGGAGCATGGAGAAAATGACGTTCCTGGCGCTAAAATTGTTTTAATGACCAAAATCTACTTCATCAAACTGTTCTTCTGTAGGGTATCCTCACGAAATCAATGTAATCCATAGATCTATATCACTATGCCGGCTTCTTCGCTCGGGGAAGAGGGAAAGATCTGTGTAATCTTAGCATTAGAAGCTGGAATCCATGATCAGACCTACCTTGTTATTAAAAATTTNGCTAGTTACTGACACCAGCCACAGGAAGTGTTTATTGCTCTTTACACAGACTAATTTTGAAGGCTTGGTTTGCATTACTCTGCCATATATTGGATATGAAATTTCGCAAGATAGGGCTGAATACCTCTGGCAAACCTGGCATTTAATTTTGTTACATGTAGTAGTGAAATATAACTGCTGTTAATATTTAAAGTTACTATAGGAAAACAGTTAAAACCCTGAATTTGTGCATGAGCATCAGATCACCACCTGGCAGATTCAGGGGCGTTATTTCAGGAAAATGACCTAATGGGTTGTGCCCATACTGGAGCTGGTTATTGATTTCTCAAAGCAAAGAAATGTGTGTTGACCAATAGTTGCAAATGTCATCATACCACAACACTGGGTATTCTGTTGTAGTATGACCTGCTGACACTAGGCTAATGATAGGTCACATGAATTTTAGGAGAGCTGTGGGCCCACTGATGCTGATGTGGAGCACAGTTTAAATGTAGTGTTGCACATGACACAGACTCTTTTGAGTATGATAAGCCAAAAGTGTCTGTTCATCATTTTTAACCAAAAGAATTTTACACACTAGCTTCAGATATCTTAGTTAGGTCTCCCTGTTTGTAATACACACCAGGACACTGTGATTCCATTCAAGTACCAGGCATGAAATTTTCTATTTGTTTTCCCCAGATCTCCTCGAGCACCCATGGAGGGTCAAATCCTCAAATTCACCAATGTGGTCAAGGGTTTTCAGTACCGGTGGTTTGTGCTCAATCCTGACTCAGGCATGCTAGAGTATTTTGAGGTAGGTAAGAGCCATTGCTGCATTCAGCAGTCACTGGAAGGAATTAGTTATGTACTTCAGAGTCTCTCACTGAAGGATTTTAGTACTGAGGCCTTTGTTTTGATGGTTTTAGGGATATGATTGTGCTGATGATTTAATCACATTAAGCATCTGGCTCTAGGACATGTCTGGATTAAGCCTGCCATTATAATGATCACTCAATCCAGAACCAAGATATCTGTGAAGAGGAGCATCAGGAACATGCCTCTACTGGTATATAGGCCTCAGTATGCACTGAGACCAGGACATAGACCCTGCCTGACCAGCCACAAAGATATTTGGTTAAGATGGGTGGATGAGGTCTGGATAACTTGAGAATCCCTATCCATTTTTCTTCCCTGGTTTGTTCCATTTTCATATCTGCAGATGATTTGAAACTTTTCCAGGCTCATAGTTACTGTCTTAGTTTTGTTGCTATCAGAAGGGCAAGAAAATTCTCAGTAAACACAATTACAAAAAAAAAAGAAACAAAAAAACAGAACAAAGGAGCGCCTGAAATTTTATGATACTGTCCATAATAATTTTGTTTCTTTAGACCACCATTTTAGTGTGATATATTGAGGTAAATATCAAATTTTCAGTGAATTGTGAATACACTAAGTTTTTCTTTCAATTGATCTCCAGAAAGAAGAGCACAAGAAGATGAGGCCAAGGGGATCTGTTCATTTGGCGGTGAGTCTGCTTAGAGTTGCATATGATAAGTGCCCCGCAGTGAAAAGCAGGGCTAGGTGGCTGCATGACATATTACTGCTTCTCATTGTCAGATATTTTTTAATTGAATTCACAAGGAGAATGAACAGCTATGAGATGATTTGGTTTTATGTAGTTGTCAGCATAGTTATATGCAACCATAGCATTATAATTTTTGTCTCAGCAGCTTTATCAAGAAAATGAAAAATGAAAATAAATGAAAATGAAAATAGGACTTTCATATTTTACATAGGGAAATTGTTTTGCAATGCCATTCATAATACTAAGCAGTATATTATTATGTCATGCTGATGATAAATACACAGTATTACAAATGGAATCCATGCCAAAGCCATCGCTAGGCAACAGTAGTGTCTAGCATAAGATTAAGGTTTATTTTGTAAAAGCATGACTGCAGCAGTGATTTGTTTTTGTTTTTTTTTTTTATTTTCTGCTCTTATCTATTTGTACAGGCAGCAATAGTGTCCCCTTCAGAAGAGGACTCTCAGACCTTCATTGTCAGTGCAGCTAATGGGGAAATCTTCAAATTGAGAGGTGAGTACATCTGTGGTCGGACATTAGGCCAACAGACATTTGGCCGAATGGACATTTTGCCGAATAACACTTGGCTGAACGGATAGTTGGTCAAATTTTTTTTTTTTTTNGTTGTTTCTTTTGACCAATGTTTATTACAGCATAATTCTTTATTGCAATACGTGTCAACATATAAATGAATTTGGTGAGAACTTACATTCGCACATTCTCTGAGAGAGAGAAGAAAGTGCCGTAATGAATGAATATAACAATATGCAGTAATGAATTTTGGCCAAATGTCTGTATGGCCAAGTGTCCGTTCGGCCAAATGTCTGTCAGCCAAGTGTCCATCTGTCAGGTGTCCGGGAACCAGGTACATCCATATGTATTTGAAACAGCATACCATGCAGACCATTTGAATGTATGAGAAAACTTATCAGATTCATCTGACTCAGGTATTGATAATTTTTTGAAAGCCACAGTGAATATGAATGATAACTCAGGATACTGATGAGGGTTTTATTGATTTTGTTACGTTTCTGGTGTCCAGTGATGAGCAAGGAGTGAGAAAAAAATGAACAAAGAGCAATGATGATGTATTTATTCTGTTAAAAGATGTGACCTCCCAGTTCCAATATGAGACATCATTCCGTTGTTCAGTGAGACATACCACATGAATCATTGTTTACCGTGATTTTAATTTTCGTCACAGCATCTGATGCTCGGGAAAGACAGCTATGGGTAGACCGCATTCGCTCAACTGCTGAATACCATACAGCTAATCTGCAGGTATGACAGATGTTTTACGTGTTTGTTTTCTGTTGTTTCTGTGGAGTGTAACACACTTCAAATGGTAGTGGAAGCATAATGTATTTTTCTACAGTAGATTTCTTTTGATATATATGGGTATGAGTGTATGGCTATGGGTATGAATGTTTATCCAGGAAAGAGTCAGTGCCCATGTATAATATGATGAATTTCATTTGTAAGATACCTCGTTAGGGGCTGGTGCACTATAAATAGAACCATCAGAGGAATACATTTATTCGTGCGTGTATCTGTGCCATTCTGCCTAAAGTAAAAGCCACCAACAAGGATGCTCCACACAGCTCTGTCTTTTGTCAGCCTCTCTCCCTAGATGTAATTATTTTTTTGATGTCTGCCTCCAGATCTCTGTTCTTGTTGGTTCTTGAACTGTATTTAGGCATGTATTTCAATTTTGTGCTCAGAGGAGATTTGTTCTGTCAGGCACAGGTTTCAGGATGTATTGTTGGAAAGAGATTTATATTACTTTTAAGCACATCCTTTTCTCATTTTTCCTCAGACCTCGCCTCATATAGCACAGAAGCCAACAAGTTTGCCTCCACCACGAGCAAAAGATTCCTTTAAAAAGCCACGGGGCTCGCTGGAAAGCTTACCTCTTGTGTAAGAATCATGCTGCATACTGTTCTTCCATCTCTCAGAGATGGAAACAATTAATGTTATACTGTATTTCAGGATTTTTTTTTTTTAATGACTTTTATATAAGCATTGTATCCAGATCCCACAGAAAGTTTCAGGCCTTTCTATCCATGACCTAATTATATCCTTAACGTTTAGATATTTGAAGTACTGCAACATGAGGTTAGTCCTTTCAAAGCTTGAAGATGCTCTTATCAAATAACTTTGTTAAGGTTTATGCCAGCCTGTTTCATGGAACTCTCTTTGAATTTTCTGAATCTGAAACCTTGCAGAAAAAAAAAAAATACTTGGAATAATAGAGAATGATACTAATTTTTAGAAAAGTCTTAAAAAACATAAGATATGTCCTTTTCAAATGCCAAGGTGGTTGGAACTTTGTAGTTTATTGCCATTATTTTATTTCTACTTTTCAATCATTTCCGGTGTTTGTCAGAAGTCTGTCATAAGGAATCAATGTCATGATATCTCTAAAATGTGGCATTTAGCTGCAGAAAATAATAATAAATCGTATATTTATATAAGGCACATGTGAACTTTTGGAAAACACATTTTGGGAAATTCTTCGCAGATTATTTAGTTCAGAGAATGGCATTTGAAAATTCAAACTCTCTCCTAGTCCTTAATTTTAATGATGTCACATCTGTACATTTTCTGTGCTGTTCCTCCAGGAAAAGATCACCAAGAGATGATTCATTTTTTGAAGTAAGAGAGTACTATGCAGAAGCAGAAGACTTTGCAAAGCACCTAGACAGCAGAATTGCAGTAAGTTGTCTGGCTACTTGTGAGCTGATGAGGATATTGTGATAAGAGTCAGCTGATTCAGATACTGTAAACTAGTATGGATGATATGCTTGGTTCATCAGTAGGGGAAGGCATTGTTAGTAACACTGGGAACCATTTGCAAATAGTCAGAAAGTACTTGCATGCATCATATGTAATCGTGGAATATTGTAACCCTAAATGTCAGAAATGTTCCTACATGACTATCAGAGACATCAAAAAGTGTGTTTGTTTAGGACACACGAAGCAAGTTATACTGATTTAATCAAAATCTATACGTTATGAATAGGCATATGGGTCGCACCCTTCATATCCCATAATAAATGCCTTTTTCATTGCACATGACCACTTAGCCCATCTGTTGCCATAAACACAGCACAGTCCAAATTACCTTCTCCCCCAGCTGAAAGGATGAGTAATGTCTCCCTCTGTCCTGTAATTCCCTTATCCACATATTTCAACACAACTTTCTCTGAATATGGCCTCTAAATATATCATAAAAAGGGGTACTCAAGGCAAAAAGATTTCATCTGAAGCAAAAATACTAGGCACAGATAATGCGTCTCTCTGCTAGTTCTAAGCACTTTTCATACTTTCATCCAGACCCACTCAAGCATTAAACAAATAGAAAGTTACCTTTACTTATCTTCTTAGGAATTATGGAAAATGTGGAAAGGAGTGGTAAATGAAACAAATTAGGATTTTCTGATAATGCTGTAAATATTCCTATAGGAACTAAGAGCTGGTTTAAAGAAGGAGAAGAGTATTTTCAGCAATATAAAAAGGAAATGACTTTTCATTTTTTTATTTCAGGAACTACCTCCTTCAGGACACTACATGAATTCATTAGACACAGTAAGTTGAACTATTGTTAACTCATTCCATGCCAATCGACGATATATCGTCGATATACATTGCCGTGGCTGCGTCAATCAACGATGTATCGTGGATAGCAAAATCTTCTTTTGTTTCGCTACTATAGGTCTGGTTGAAACTTTTTAGTACTCATAAGCAATGACAACTCTTCCTAAACTCCCGTTCATGAAATCGGCATTAGTTTTGAGATGTTGGATGCGATTTTTCTTTATAGTAAGAAATAGTACTTTTAGAAAATAGTGGCCTGGCAAAAACGTGGAAAACATACTGGCATGGAATGAGTTAAGAATATTGAAGTGCAGGGTTTGCTTGGCAGCTTTGGGGACTTCTTTGAGTATGTGATGTACTGTTGTCATCGAATATTTCTTGCACGTTCTCGAATGATAATCAAGACCCAACATGATCCAGATCATAGTCAGACTACCTGAAAATATCTCCGCGACAAGCAGGTGCCTAGGTTGGATGTATGAGAGAATGAAAGGAAAAGCAGTTAAAGGTGCAGATGGCAGAAATTTTATATCAGTTTAATAAGTCTTCAGCACATGAGAGAATATATGGAGAAATTTCATATCTTTTGAGGGAAGGACAGCTGCATATGTGAGTGTTTTTCAAATGTGTAGCATCTGACAACTTAATTTTTCAAATTTTGAATGTTACAGTTTATCAGCTCTGTGTTGATGAGTGAATGTGTAATTGATCAATCCATTATATCATCATTTCTAGACCTTAATCTTAAATGACATGATATGTGTTTGCCAAGACATAAACTTTGTCATAACAAAACGAGGTTGAGACAGTTTTTTTCCATGCCATGTCCTCTCGAGAACTTGTTGAATAATAAACTACAAAGATTGTTGCTAACTTCCTTCATGGATCAACATTTCACACGTGTTTAGCAGAATACTTTGAGACCATATGACTTAAGACAAATGTACAATTAGATGAAAGCATCTTTAGATATTACTTTAGACCAAAGTACTTTAGACAGAAAAGTTTCAATAAAATCTGCTGTCAGTAAGTGTTCACCTCATTCCCAATTACTGTGTGATGTTCCAGGACCTACTACTGCTGAAAGCTACCTCTGCTGCCACACTACAGTGCATACAAGACTGCATTAGCATCTTACAACTTGCTGAGGTAAGTCTCATTCTGTTTTGTGAGTAGTATAGATATTAGATGTAAAGTTGTTGTTTTTTTTGCATGCAAATTTAACGTGTTGATGCATAAAGTCCTCAAATTTAGGTCCTAAGCAAATTTTGGTATTACAGTGGACCCTCCGAGAAAGACCCTCTCAATTACGACTTCCTCTCGATTACGACATAAAATCTCGTGACGAATCATTTTTTCTCCGCATAGCGACGACCTCCGAAATCGGACATGCAACCCACCCTGAACCTTTGTTCAGTCTTCCCACCCCTCTGAATTGCGACCTGCCCATATGATTTGAACACGTGTAGTCGTATAGTTTGTCACTGGTCGGTCTGCCTCATGATATACCACCAGCACGAGCTGTTCGAGCCTCGTTGATTAGGTGCATGATTGATAGGCGGACCTAGGCTCCTCTATCCATCCCACATATGAATACGCTGGCGGCAACATTACTTATGCTAGTCGAATATGGTTGGAACCAGGAAATGACGTCACCTAAAGTAAGCCAATGAAATACTTCATAGACCATATTGTAGGGCTGGCCGACACCAGCAACTTTTCAGTATTGCATTCTTTGAGTCAATACCACTGTAGTGTAGCTGAACAGGTGTTGACACTGACTGTACACCAAGTCATGATGTTATGCTTTTCGGGGTGTCGGAGCCAGCCCGCAACATGACACGATTCGCTATTCAGGGATTCTTAATCGACACCACCAGGGCCCATGTCTGAGCCGCTATTTGCTTAAGGGCACATTACTTGGGAAATGATTTTATGAGAATTATTGCAGTGAGTGCCATGAGGCAGTGTCCGAAAATGTGTCGTGTCGCAACTCCAACCCTGGTATCAGAGAGTTGACTCAAAAGTCGGTATCGCCAGTGTGGATACTGGTGTCGGAGTTGCTCCCACTCCTACCGCATGGTATTAATCGTTGTAAAGTGGAACAGGGCTAGAGAGACTGCAAAGCATATTGCAGCGACATTCGGTGTGGGGAAAACTCATTAGTGTGAACCTCTCAGTTACGACTCCCTCTCAGTTAAGACAGGGTATTTACAAAGGTCTTATCTCGCAGGGTCCTCTGTATTTTGTTCAGAATTTGCGGTTGTGATGACAGAATTGGAATTCATATAAGAAAGGGTTTAAGAATGTTACAAATATTTTAAAAATTAGGGCTTAGCTGGTTAAGAAATCAAACTAAAAAGCCTGCAGTTGAATCCAGGTTATTACTTTTGTTTCATTTTACTGGACAGGATGAAATCATAGAGATGAAGAAAAACCTTGTATTCAGCTTGACTCTGTGAATAAGTTGAGAAGGAAATATTCCAGCTGATAATATTTACTATAATAAAAGCTGTACTGTTATAATATTTGTACTGTAATAACAGCTATAATGATAACAGAATGAGTGCAGTGATAAGGTTTATTGTTAGACTTGTGTTATTTTTTTTTAATCTTTCTAAGGAAAGTGTAAGTTTGAATATTTACAAATTTATTTGTTCACTAAATCTTTCATTCATAGGCAGGAAAACAGACCAATATTACACACTTCAGGTAGGCCGTTTTGTTCATGCTTCTCTCTCTTTGTTTTGTCTTCATTTTCTAACCAAGGACTTTTTAAACAGATTCTCCCAGAATTTGAAAATGCAACTGTGCAGTGTATTTTACTGTCTGAAAAAAAAAAGACATATGAAACTTTAATTTGTCAAAAGTTCCATATGTAAATTTTAAGGTTAAAACTTGTGATTCTGCAATCTAATTCTCAGTATAAGAATAGTTTTTATGTTATCAGGCAGCTTGTAGATTGGCAAAGAATATACCTAAATTTCAGAGATGGGGTTCACCTTTTCCAGTGGGCATAAATCGAGGGTAGGGAAGCAAACTATCGTATCTAAACATGGCTGTATCTCGAGATACGATAGTTTGCTTCCCTACCCTCGAAATGGTTGTGCATGAAGGACTGCTTCCTATGGAAAATATTTCTCTGATTGTATGTCATAGTTGTATGTCATAGTCTTATAATGGCAACATGCCTGTATGTAACCTGAAATCTTCATGCTGGGTAATGATAAAGAGATGATGAAGTGAAGACACAAAGTTTGGGGTTTGGGTCTTTTCAGTGAAAGTAGTACTGTAATAACAGTTTCGTCCATATCACATAATGTTTTGTATGCTCATTAGAGTCTCATTTTTGTAGGGTATGAAAGATGAAGAGAAACTGTAATGAGCATCTTATGACATGGTGGATGTAGGTGAATCTGATCCTTCCACTGATCTATCATTATACAAGCTCTTCACCTTCATTCAGTTTAGCAGATAATGTCCTATTAATGTATGATGAGTATCAAATGTAGGTGAACTGAGCCTGCCACTACTCCATAACTATACAACCCATCATCTTCATTCGGTTTTACATGCTCAGTCTGGACCATTCATGTTCCCAGCAGTTTTTCAAAGCTTTGTTCTTGTCATTGTGCGAAGAGGGGGTAGTACTAAATATGTGATCTGATGTCTTAGATCACATATTCAGATACCAGGGTTGGCAGGGTGCTGAACATTTTCAAAAGAACAAAAATCAAATAAAAAGAATAGCATATTTTAGTAAAGCAAACAGAAATAATGATAAAACAACATCAGTTGCGAGCAACGACTTGTATGTTAATCATGATGTCAGACATGTCATTGGCTGCTGCCAGCCCTGTGAAACATAACAATCTTTAAAAACTAGAATAAGTCCATGCATTTTGTAGAGTAAGTTTTGTCTTTATTTCAGTGATGTGCCCCACAGTTCGGCAGCTCTACGCTTGAACACTGTTATCATGGATCAGTCAGGTGAGGCGTCATTCATATTCTAGTGTCTTGAGACCAGATCTTATATGCCTCTAACACAGTGTTTCTGATTTTTAGTCACTGCCAGCAATATTTTGATGAGACGAGGGAATGAGACGGTGTATTCAATTTACATTCATTTCGTTCTCCTGTTGTCAGAATTATCATTGTTGGATGTTTATCAAATTTAACATCACATCACCAGATCTTGGTGATGGGAGTGAGCTGAAACTGAATCAAGTTTACTGGGGCCAACAGGCAAAGGGAGTTTTCTCACACTCTCATGCCCTTGTTGAGATGAAAGGAAGATCATCAAGTCCTTTGCTGATTTTGAGATAAAAGGCAATCAAAGTCAGAGGTACTTGGGTCCTTGGGCTAGCACTTGTCAAGGTGTCTGCCTAACATTAAGAAACTACTTTTGTTTTATTATTCATAAGGCCAAGTTTTGACCTCTAGAAATGGATTCCCTTCACCACTATAGTGCTAACATGAACTTCAGATTAGTGAGTAAAGAAAAACGGCCAAAAAAATGAGTCTAGAAAGACCAGAACAGCTTTTAGATTCATTGGCTTGACTCAGTTATGTGCTGTTATTGCTCAGCTTTGTAGTTTACTGACGAACTGTTTGGTGCCAGGGTATCTGTATGCAGCACTGCATTTCCCAGTCATGTAGGAAGTGTCAGATTTATAAGAACCTCTTGTTACCTGGAGAGGTTGATTTGAGGATAAAACAATGTCAGCTGTGCCATAGGGTTAATATGCCTCAATTCTGCTATTAGTCTCACAGCCCAGCCCAGAAGACGAAATTCCAGATGACAGTTCTTACGAGGATGAGGCCCTTGAAGGTGTGGAAGAGCACAAGAGTATCATTCTGCATCTCCTGTCACAGCTCAAACTAGGCATGGATTTGACAAAGGTTGGAACCAATGAACCCACATTTGTTGACTTGGCCATAAGATTTTACTTGCTATCTATTTTGAACAATTTTTTTTTTTTTAATCCCACAAGCTCTTGCCACCTCAAAAAAAAAATGATTATTGAATACTGTTCACCTTAGTAGTCTTAATTCTTTGAGTGCAAATCAGTTAGTTATAGTCTGTCTCAGATGCTGTTCCACTGAAGTAGCTAGTGTTTTTTTCCATCTAGCTTTCATTAATCTCTCCACCCATCCATGTTAGCCATCCATCCCACTGAGCTATGCATCAGTCCAACCACCTCACCCACCTATCAGTCCACCCATCCACTGACCCACCCATCCATATATTTCATTAATTCATTTTTGTGTTTATATATTCAGGTGGTCCTACCAACATTTATACTGGAGAGACGATCTCTATTAGAAATGTTTGCAGATTGTATGGCCCACCCAGATGCTTTCCTCAAGTAAGTCTGTAAACATTAAAGAGAGGTATTCAGCGAGGAAACAGAAGTACTGTTTGCATAGGAGATTCCATGGGAGAGGCCAGGAGATGTGTTTCAGACATCTATCTTTACAATTGGATTACAATCACATTAACTTTGTATATGGTTCTTTTGTTGTATAGCATCATATTCCACAGAGATGAGATTTAGAGATAAATGATTCTGGCAGGCAATCTGTCTAATTCTCATAAACTTGTTATGTTTAATTTTGCTCTTAGAAGAGGCCTAAAACTGCACAAAATGATATCAAACTTTGCATTGATCAATATGTGGAATGCAACTTTACATACCAACATAATACAGGATACTCAATCACTAGATTTACTGCTACAAGAATATCTTATGCAGTACAAATCTCCTGGTATAAGGGAGCACCAGACTCTGTGCTGTGTCACAATGCAGCATCTTTAGTTTATAAAGTTTGTAGCATTCTTTGGAAAGCTAACTTAGTGATTGAAATTCAATATAATTTATAATACTTTGATACTTTTCCTTGAAACACTTCTTTGCTGTATCACACTATAGAGGGTATAGACTGAACAGTTTTGTTGGGAAAGTGTCAGTGCTCACATCAGTGTTACTGAGTGGGAGAGATTGTATTAAGACAAATATTCTCCACCTCATATTTGCTTGTTTGAAAGGACTAATAAATGTGGCATTGACTTTAAAACATTGTGGCATTTTTTTTTTTCCACAGAATTCCTGAAATACCTACTCCAGAGGGCAGATTGTTGGCTGTCCTTGAATGGTTTCTCACATCTTTACATAATGGTAGATCAGTAAGTATTGGTTTTGGCATGTTTTAGCAGCATTTGTTTAATCCTGTTAGATATAAATGAATCAGCATGGTACCCAGTTTCTGCTTGACAGAAAATTGTACTTTGGAATAACTAAAAATATTTTAATTTCACAATCTGGACATAATGTCAGAAAACTTTTATGTTCCTTCTGATATTTTTTTTTTTCATTATTTTGATGACTACAATATGTCAGTATTATTATTATTAATGTTGAAGCTGAAGTTGAAAAGATTGAATAAGGTGTGTGCAGCACATCAGCACCATGCATTTAGTATTAATGAAGTTATTGCCCTTGCTTCCAAGGGACCTCGTTTTAAGGGTCCGCAGTCAACTTTGCTTGACTTGTTATAGACTTAGTCACATTCTTCTTTTAATTACAGCATTTTCAGGGAATGTAATATTTTGTGTGAAACAACAATATGCTGAACTCCCCCTTTGCTTAATTTCAGCTTTTGATTTGCGCCAGTGGATTGATTGTATTAGGTCTTTGACACCTATTGTTTTTTCTTCTTTTGGCCTTATAAACATTTTATGTTATTCTACACATACCACTGTGATTTTGGTAAATTTCTTCCATGGAGGTTAAAGTACTTCTTTTGCCCGATCTTTTAATGGGAAGAAAAAGGGTGGTTAACGCCCAAAATTTTTTACAAATGTCTTTCGAAAAAGGTCACTTCGAATTCTGATTTGGTCCCCAATTTTTCATTTGGCTGGTTTTGACCGTGTGCGAATACATAGACCTACACACTTTAATTTTTTATCTAGAAGACTCAAATTCTACCTGAAACTTTAAAATTAGATGCTTTATTTAGGTCACAGGCCATTTTACATATTTCTACACCCTAACACTGGCTGGCAGGGCCCCAAAAAAGGGGGATTTTATATATTAGAGGATTAATTGGGTTATACACAATGAGTGATTTGCCCCTCTAATAGGTGTCAGAAACCATTAGGGATAGGATTCAACAATGGAGAAGAGAGAAAATCCGCAATCGTTTTGACCCATTGATAAGTGATATTAGGTTTTCTCTTACTCAGACTACTTAGAGGATTTAAAAAAATGAAATTTTTAAAAACTTGCACCAGAAAAAAGAATTATGAGCATTTATGGCATAGCCTCATCTTTTATGATTACTGCATAAAGATGTCAGCAGTTTATTTTAGTATAGCAGCTTGATACATATATGAAAAACTTTATGGGTATGACTGTTGGAAGTCAGCTTGGTCTGTGGTTTCCTCTTGAAATGGTCATGACTTGAGTCCCATCCTGGCTATTCTACTTTATCAGCACAGATGACTGCAGTAGTGTGAGCAATGGCACCAAAACATTGACTCTTACAAATTCAGCATTCTGGAAGCCTTTTTTAGATGTCCATTACAAAGTTTTGAATTTGATTTGTCACTTCTCAGGGCTCTGCAAAGAAGCCATACAACCCCATCATTGGGGAGACATTCCACTGTTCCTGGCACGTCAAAAATTCAACAGACAAACACTTGACATACACAGCTGAACAAGTCTCCCACCATCCACCAGGTAGGCAGAGATAAAGAGAGGGAGGGAAATGTATGAGAGAGTGAAAGAGAACTAGTCACAGCTCTTAAAGGCTGAACCTCCTAGCCAAAGATTTTACTGCTCTGTCCAGCAAGGATAGCAGAATGTCAAAAATTTTTGAAAAATAGAAAGCTCATTTTAAAAGCAAGAGAGTAGAAAGAATGACAAAACAACTGCCATATTGAAGAGAAATCTACCTGTTGATCTTGATGTCAAAAAATTTTGCCATCAACTATAGCCATCCCTGGTCCAATTAATATTGAACATTTTATTGATTCTCCTTAAAATGTTTAGTTCACATTCATTTTTACAGATGTTGCTGAGAACTCAGAGATCTTTTAACTGAGAATTCTCATAAATCTGAAAACATTGTCTTTCTGAGATAAAAATTCAACAACATGCCAGAACATGATCTGGCAAAAACCGCAGGGGTCACATTCCAAATGATTCCTTTGATATTTTTCTGTCATAGGAAATTGTTCAGGGCAACTTTATATGCAGTCACTTCAGTAAGGGTAATTTGAACACTTGTGATTTCTCTGGCAGTCAGAAATACAGTGCTTGTGACAGCCTCATAGACTCATAGACTGAAAGGTTGAGACCAGTGTTGCACAGTATGTGATTAGCAGTGATCAAACACACGTGTAGTAATTGCAATGTCTGCAATACAAGTGTATTTGTAAGGAAATAAATTATATGATAATGTGAATTATTTGCATGAATAACACCAGAGTCTTACAAAATTCCCTTCCACTTTTCTCCCCCTCCAAACTCCCCATAAATAAAATCACTAATGATTTTGAAAACAGCAAAATAACATTGTATTCAGGGAACTGGAGACTTTAGACTCATGTTCAGTAAAGTGTTGCTGAGAATAAAGATATGTACTAAGAGAAGTTAATCTTATGAAGTTGTAGAAAGTTCTTAAAATTTTATCGAGGAGAATGGATCTCTGAACTACAGACACATTCACATTTACTCACAGGGACCTTTTCTGGGTATAAAGAAATGGAAGAAACGACACTATTACCGCACTTTGCTTGTTTGTTGACACAGTATCGGCATGCAGACTCACTTTTCCAATGCTTTTGGATGTTATTTACAAAATATGCCTTTTCTTAGAGGCTTTATTAAGCTTTGTTGTGGATAATATATTGCGTAGACATTTTTTTGCTTGCAACTTACTAATACTGTTCAAACTTCAAAATTTTCAGTGTCAGCATTCTACTTTGAGTGTCCATCCAGTAAAATGAAAATGAATGCTTCCATATACACAAAGTCAAAATTTATGGGCATGTCTATAGGTGTGTCTATGGTTGGAAAAGGTAAGTTTTCCTGCACGGGCCACTGATTTGTTTTTTAGGATGGAGTAATCAAATATCACCTGTGTCTGTCATGAGATTCATTTATCATCCGTCAAGGTATATGTAGATAAAAATAAATATTGTAGAGGTTTATTTAGGTGTACTTTTAATAAGCTAGTGATTTAGTTATGGGTAGATGATGTTTTGAGTTGGTATGATTGTATGATTGATTAGCATAACAGTCTGATCCAGCTAGTCGTTATTATGCCTGCATTGGCTCATCGGAGAATCATTATGTGTCAAGATCACAATGCCTGTAAATAATCAGTATGATGAAGGTGAAAAATATTGGCACCATAAACTTTAGTCACTGTACATTAAACTGTTCCAAAGCATCTTTGGTTTGTCAAAAATTTGTTTTTTAATAACATGTGTATGCTTGTGAGTCATTGCTTTTTTTTTTATATCTTGAAAACGACGTATTCCACAGTTTGTGAAGTAAAAAAATATTTAAGAGGTAGAAAGACTGCATACTGCTATTGGGCACATCAGGCCTTTAAATCCCTCACAGCCTTATGCCAGAGATATCCTCTAGTCTGGGTTATAATGATCTTGTGAAGAGGGAATGGAAGAAATTGCACTACTATTTAACTTTGCCTGTTTTTTGATACAGCATTGTCTGTTCCTTAGAAAAAAACTTTATTACTTTAATGAAGACCTGAAATTCTTCGATTTTTTTACGCATTGGGTTGAAGAATTTATTCGTGATTTGCGGCATTGAAGAGGTTAAACAATTTCTCACCAAAATCATCCCAATGATGTCCTCAGTGAGATTACGACTAGGAGAGCATGGGGAAGACTATGTTTTCAGCCTGCCCAGTGCGTATGCCAGGTCAATACTGACAATACCCTGGGTGGAACTTGGTGACAAGGTCTCACTAGTCTGTGAGAAGACCGGATACACTGCAAATATCATCTTCCATACCAAGGTATGATACAGCCTCTCCCATTAGCTTGGGACAGTTGTAAAGTCTGCTTTCTAAAAGTGTTTAGACTATTAGGACTGGAGATACAGACTTCTTGTTCTAAGGCTGTAATAATTAAAGTATAAAATGTACTTACCTTGCGCCAGGAGTATGATGATGAAATTGGAGACACATGCAGTGTATTTTTTTTTTTTTTCTCAGGCCATAATAAAAGTGGTCACATTTATGTCTTATTCTGTCATCATGGTAGTGAAAATAATGGTACTTGATATTCCTAGGCCATTATGACAATAGCAGAATAAAAGTGAGGTAGAGGTATGTCTTGCTTCAATCTATAAAGATAATAGGGTGATAAATAAATCCACACTTTACGTATTCTAAAATAATGATTAAATGGCATGTGGATTAAGTGCAGTCCATTTTCTCAGAAAATGTATTAGTAGTAGTCACATGACAGTGCAAAAGTAGTTATATGATGATGTAATGTCCCTTTTGTAGTGGTCTGAGTTTCATATTTTAAACAAAATTCTTCATGAAACTTCAAGTATAATTCTGAGATATATGATGAGACCACTTCATCTTTCAGCCCTTCTATGGTGGCAAACTGCATCATGTCTCTGGGGAGGCCAAGAATATGAAGACAGGAGAAGTTGTTTGCAAAGTTGCTGGGGAGTGGAACAACGTAATGGAGTTTACTTATGCCAATGTGAGTATGATTAAATCAAAAAAAACAATGATTTCAGAGCTTTTGTGAAAGTAAATGCTTAGTGTTAATATTAACATTTCCATATGCTCAGTTTACATACAGTCTTTTCCCTCTTGGCATAATTCTTGAATCTGAATAAAGGTGCTTCGGATATGAAAAACAGTCAAAATAATATCAAACAATCATTGAGATATAAAATTTTAACTTTTAGCATGGTTTCAAATTGCCATAAACACTTCCTGCTTTGTTACAAAAAAATGCAAATGCCACATTGCAAGGAGGTTTTTTTGTTCTGAAATGAAGGGGAAAATCTTGTTATACAAGATATCCTTGTTGCGTGTAGGCAACATTAAATTAAGGGAATGCAATATCATCTGGCATTACTTTTGGAAGGTAGATTAACTTGTTCATGGGAAATAATGAAGTCTGATTCAGTGTAGATACCATTGTAAGAGGGTAGTAGCCTGATATTCTCTTTGCTCACACTTATCATTATGACTGTTTTGAAATTCTATGTTCTTTGTGTTCTTCAGCACAAAATTCACTTGAAAGAAGTTTACATTTATAGTTTGCTATGCTTGGTGAATGTTTAGTATTATCGTCACTGAAAATCTTTAAAACAGAAAGAAGAAGAACTTCTTGGGAAGGATAGGAAGTTAAAACTAATTAATTTCTGCATTTTGCTTTTAAAATTCACAGAAAATCCAATCTGATATTATTCCATGACAAATCCCACTGACTTAAAGTGGAAGGATTTTTTTTTTTATGTGTTGATTTTCAGGGCAAATCCAAAACAATGAATGTGAAAGAATTGCAAGTGCACCCGAAGTATGTCAGACCCATAGAGAAACAGAGTGAATATGAATCAAGGAAGCTGTGGCACCATGTCACAAATGCTCTCAAGTTGAAGGATGTCACCACAGCAACGGAGCATAAGAAAATGGTATGATAACATATTAATAATACTTTGAAATTTCATTTAGCTCCAAAGCAGGCTCGGAGCACTTTACAATGGAAAAAAAATATTGACAATTAGAAATGTAACATACATAAATAACACCAACTCCATATAAGAAACATTCAAAGGCTTGGCAGCAGATAAAAACTGATCAGAGTATTATTTAAACAAATGCGTTTTCAGCGGGTTTTTTAAATTATTGGATTCTTTCATTTCCAACTGTTTTTCAGTAGGCTATTTGAAACAGATAAGCCCTTTTCCTAAATTTTTTCCATGCATTTTTTAACCGTATGGGATGAGGAAACTTTCGATTTAAGTCTGACAAGGACTTTATCAACTATCAGTACCAGAATGAAGTTTTTACAGTAAAGAATATAAAATTATCATTAACTAAAAGCACCGCAGAAAAAGCAGTTTTAATTGTTGTTGTTTTTTTTTTTGCGCTGCATTCTACCAATATGGAAAGAATTAAATGGAATTTCATGACTGAGTATTCATTGAAAGATATTGTGAGTAATGTGGTACCCAGCATTTCACATTCATAATGTCATAGCGAGCAGAAAGTGAAAAGTAGAGGCCAGCCAGACTTTTAAGTCCACCTATGCCCAACTCCATTGAATGGTGAAGACATCATTTAAAATTGATGATACTTTTTAGTGAACTTATTTTCTCATGTGATATCCCAGTATTTTTGTCACTCAGGTAACTAAGAACTGATGTGAACAGTACATTACATTCTGGCACATTTTATTGTTCTAAATAAAAACACCTCTTCCATAAAACTTTTAACAATTTTGCTGCAAACGCATCTTTTTTTGCTACAGATTTGGTTGAAAAGTGTTTACACATTTTGTTGTTGTTTTTTTTTCACAGCTGGAGGAAATTCAGAGAGAAGGGGAGAAACACCGGAGAGACCTCAATGTAGAATACTCACCCAAGGTTGGTCATGTGATTTTTTTATATACCTACTAAACATGCAATTCTGGCTCTATTAACTCTTCCAAGTGTTCATGACTGGCCACCTTTGGAAGCCGTCATGGGTTATTAAGTTACACACACCTTCGATTTTATTATACAAAATGTGATACATAAAAGTTAACCATGAATGCATTGGAAGACATTTTGATAAATCACAAGACTTCATAATATAGTTGAAAACTTTGGATTCTTTTATTAATCATGAGTGCCTTCCACTGATCTTTAGTGGAGAGTATGTGTACCTTACGTATCCGCAAATTTCTCCAAGGTTTGTGAAAAGGTGTTTTGTTTATTTGTGTGAAATAAAACCAATATTATTAGTGTGTTGCTAAGAGGGAAATTCGGAGAATACATAAAGAAGTAATGTGCTGGGATTCCATGTTATGGAGATGGGGACATAAAGTAGAGAAACTTGGAGAATTATATAAAACATCAGTATTCTGGGATTCCATGTTAAAGAGATAGTTTAAAACAAAAGGGAAAATTGCAATACATTCCCACGAATATCTGGAAGGATTAAAATGCAAAGCAGTGCAGTGTGTGTAATGAACTGCAAGACCAAGCTGCATCAGGAAATTGATGAAATTGTTGAAATTTTTAACTCACTGGATACTAACCATGTAACTTGTGAAAATTCCCTACTGATCAGCCATTTCAGGTGTGCACAGAAATATTCACTGACCTATAGGTAACTGTCATGGAGTTATGAAATTCAGAACATCTATCTTTGACCAATAAAGATTTAATAGATGCAAAAAGATATTTGAAATAAGTTTATATTAATTTTAGTTCGGTTGGAGTGTGTCCTACCTCCAACTGTGATAAAGTTTACCACCTCCTCTGCATGTCTAAATATGTCTAAATCATTTTCCACATCTACTAACAACTAACTAAGGGGCCATAAGATGTAGATTATCACTTTTTATATTCTTTCATTTCCTCAGTTCTTCAGAAAGATTGAAGGAGTGTGGGTCCACAAGACCCTGCCCGATGACTTTGCCATGTTTGACGGGAAGAAATGACATGTTGGAAAAGAGCAGCAGATCAAATTTTGTGAACTAAACTTAGGTGCAATTTATTTTAACCCCATTCATATGAGATCAGTTTTGTTGTTGTTAATCAGTGATCCCATTCTTTGAAAACAAATACATGAAAAAGTCAAATATCAAGTATGGATTCTGACTTTCCCAGGCATTGTGTGCAATTGCAGTGATTCTCAGGATTTGTCATTGACCCGTTTATCACAAGAATCACTGCATGTCACCAATATCTGAAAACCAGTCTTCACTGTCAATAGAAGATGGTGGAAGATGGCACCACAATTACATGGATCATAAGGTATTGGACCAGACTAAAGCAACCAAATCTGCCAACAACCTTGTGTGCTTTCTCCTGCCCGTACTGTCTTGCTATACTGCTGATACTGGCCATGAAATATAAAAGCATACAGGTCTGAGACAGCTTCTGGATAAATAGGTCAGGATAATTACTGTAATATTTAAGAATACTGATTTTTATAACATCATGTATAACATGCAGTGTGTTTATTATAACTACGCTACTGAGGGATTTTTGGTACAGTCAACGAGTATTGGAAGTGGTAGATAGCAATGGATGTTTATGTACAACTCAGTGGTTTGGAAGTTTGCAATGATGTGTGTGGCCAAGGGTGAATTCCCATGTTTTTTTTATGCTGAAGTGGTTTTTGCTCAGTGAAATGTGTAGCTGGGTAAAGCAACTATCCAGTGGTGATGAAAATTCAGTCTCGCAAAAAACGGAATATGGCATTTGTATTTCAATTGAATTGTTGCTCAGTGATATTCTCAGTTATAAGAGATGTGATTGGTAGTCAAGGAGATTTAAGTTAAATGGCAAAAAGTGCTAGACAGTCTGACTCTAAAGAGTTTGAGAGCTGCTTATAGGCATGTCAGTGGTACTGGAATCATTGTGCTGACTCCCATTTGGACAATTTTAAAGCAGGGAGAAATGTAACACCTAAACTAAACTTCCAAGCTTTTGTGTAAACACAATCCACAGACTTTTGGACATCCTCCAGTGGGTTGCCACTGTGGCAGGACAAAACAGATAACTTTCTCTTGTGATTTCCTTTGCCCTTGCATGCCTCTGAACACACTCAATGCTGTGCTGTGTTTTCACGCAGGGCAAGCCTCCTGAGCCCTTGGCTTCATGACTTCTCTTATATTAAAGTTCCTGGAGAAGTAGAATACTGTATAAGTGTGTGTGGGTTTTTTGAATTTGCAAGGATCTAATATTTGGGAATTTTGTGAGTTGATCTTGTGAAAATTTCTTTTCATGAAAAGAAGTCTGGTCAGAAATTTTCAAAAGGCTTGTTCTGGAAAAAAAATTTATGTAGGAGCCAGTAACCGTTATGGGAAACACAAATGCTGTCATTTTAATTACAACCTCTAATTAAGTGGACATTATTGATTATAGTATATCTGTCTGTCAAAACGAAGAAGGATTACCAAATATTTTTAATGGGCAGTCCTGTTATGCCACCTCAGATTACTCTAGACTTGTGTCCTAATGGGTCCACAAGAGAAAAATATTCTCTGGGGCTCAGGAAAATTAGATGCTGGGGAAATTTCATTTCCAACTTTTCATGAAATTAGATCCTTGCAATTAAGGAACAGAAAACTTCTACAATAGTCTCGCATGTTTTATCACCAGCTTTGCAGCATTGGGACTAGAGCTCAGTTCTTAATAACTAGAGCACTACTATTAGATTGAGTTTTCAACCCAGAAGGTTGTAAAGTGAATCAGTGAAAATTTCTGACCAGACTTTTTTTCATGGAAAGATTCACCAGCCAGTCAAAAATGTCAGTGTGGCGCATTTAGTATGGAACATGAGTGTAGGCCTACTTCTGAGGATGAATCTTACAGATATTAGAACTGCATATTTTGTATAGAAAGTGGATGTGAAATTGAAGAAAAGACACTTGGAGTGAGCATTGTAGGTTTGGGAATCACAACACATAAAAGATGTTTTTTTATTTAACAGCCTGCAATTGACTTTAATATTTTTGGCTTAGTGTGACTTTTTATTACCAGCTGGTGCTTGAATCTTCACTTCCATAATTCTTTTATTCCATCCTTCTTGCTTTGCTTGAAGCCTTTCTGTATCCCAGTTGATGCAAATGGTTGAAAACAAATTTGGCTCTTGGACATGTTGCCGCCTGATATTCTGGCATCACTGATAATATCATGAGATGAGCATTTATATCTCTGTCTCTCAGCCTCTCTGGTCTCTTCTTCAAATGTCCATTTCTATGGATGGTGTTGCCATGTTTCTTCCTTGAACAAACTTCCCTTTTCTGTCAGAAAGATCAGGGTGAAACCAATCACTACAGATATATCAAGCAACTGCATATGGCTGCTTCGTCATAAATGCAAGGATGTCTGTAGATTGTGAAGGAGAGTTGAAAGAGGGAAAAAAATCTGCAAGAGGATTTAGCTCTGTTAGAGGGCAGCACATACGAATGATCAATGCATATGGACATTTGTTTAAAACAACAGCTTTGCAGTTCCCTTGCTGAGGCCATAGGACTGGATAAAAATATGTTTGCCTTATTACAGTATAGATTAATTGTATTTGATGCACATGTGCACACATATTCTTATGCAGTTTGGTCACTGGCAAATTTTACCATTTGTGAAGCAAGGTATTTGACATTTATATATTCAGCAAGAATCCTTGAATACTCAAGTATAAGCTTAGGGCGGTGTAAATGGAGGCTTGTCCAACTTTATATGTTTCCTTTTTTCTTTTGTGTTGTAGCTTATGTGGATTGATATGCTCTTGTTTCCTTCAAGTTATGGGGCACAGAGTAGAAAAAAATTGCCCTTTGAAACAGGAGGGTTAACAGCCTTGTTTTAAAGCTCAGCAGCTAACAGCTGTACTAAGGGAGAAAGATGCAGTTTTTATTGGTATGTATGACGTAACATATTAGCATGTAGATGAAATATTTTTTAAGTTTATTCAGTAAAATGTTCCTCAGTAGGGGAATAGGGATTATTTTAAATTTCTGTTGCAGGAATGGACAGTGTAAGAAGAATATATGAGTTTCATATTTATCTGACTCTTGTCATGAAATTGCTGCCTGCCATTCTGCAAGACTGCAGTTGTGTAAGGGTGTTAAAGCAAGATGCCATAAAAATCCAATAAATGTAGTGCAAATTCTGAGTTGTCTGAAGCTGGTTGGCTGGCTGACTGGCTGGATTTGTTTATGATTGACTAATTGAGTTTGTCTATTATACAAATCCAAACCCTTTAACACACAAGCTATCAAAATGAATAACCAAAAATGGGCCAAAATTGACTGTTAAGGGTATTGTGATCAGCGGCTGGGGCTCCAGGAGACTGTAAGGGTTCTGTGTGATATAATAAGGAACACTGTCTCACATATCTCATTCTTCATGTTCACTTGGTGCCCTGCAGAGCAGTAAGCACTGGTCTGTGACGCAGTGTGAAGCAGTAGAATTGGAATGGACAAACAGGGCAGAGATCCACTAACAGTGTCCTTACCAAGAGTGATTTAAATAGTAGAAAGTGCAATGCAGTATTTGTAGTTGCTTGCAGTTGGTGATTGCTCTGCATTTTGAAGGAAATGTTTTTAAAGAACATTTTTTTGTGTAAAACCATATTTTTAAGTGAAATTTCAGGGCGGCTGACTTTTTGTCCCCATATTGTAAGTTCATGCCATTTCAACAAATTCAGCATATGCCTGCATTATGAAATTATATGAAATTATGTTGGCAGTATGAAATGTAAAGCATCACTACATATTGAGACCCTGTAATGAAAAGGAATAACTAATAACTACTAATCAACTCTGTGGTGCCCTAAAAAGAATGGGATTTACAAAAATAAAAGAAATTATTGAGTTTGATTCAGAGAATCGCTTCTGTATGTCCGGATCCTATCAGATACAGTGATGTGTGTGAATTCAGAATCTTTAGACTTCTCTGAACGAATTAGGTGGAAATTAGATGGGATTATAAGTTTTAGGGTACAGAACACTGTGCTCTGTGATATGTGATTTTCATTTATGCATCTTCTTGGGCGTTGTGCAACCATTCTTCAGCATTTTTTAATTTTTTTTTTGCGTGAAAAAAATCACTGAATTTGGGGCAAACATTTTGAATTGGTTGGCTTTGGCTTGTATGTCTGCTGTAAATGTTATTGATATTGACTGAACTTAGTCCACGGAGAACCAGACATATTTTCCCAGCTTTTACTTTGCCATTCCATCACTGACATGTGTTAAGTTTTAATTTGTCTCTTTGTGCACAGAATGTACAGTTAGTGTCAGAAAATATGTGATCAGTAAAATTACCAAGCCTGAAAGTACATATTTATCAGGATGACGTTTTAGAAAATGTTTGTGTTCATACATAGCAATAAGTACAGTGTGTGCGCTGGTATGTGTATTCATGTGGATGGCTGTGCAGGTACACATTTGCTTGCCTTTGTGAGGCACATGCCTATATGGCTTCTATTATTTTTTGCAACATTTTGCCAGAATGCCTGTACATTAAGTAGTGCCTAGTTCCTGTATTGTTTGGTATACCCCGTATGACTGAAGTCTGTTCATCTGTTCATAAACTTCTGCGGTTCAGCGCGTCATCTGTGATAATTGGTCCAGGTACAGGGCTGTTCAGCTTCCCTAAACTTCATCCATGAATGGAGCAGTTGACATGAAGAATTGCTGGTGAATGAAGGCACTTTTGGAGACACTGATGTAAGAGGGATCAGAATTTATAGTGAAGCTGGGATCAACAAAGCTGCTTCAGTCAGTGAGTCTCAAATTGTAACCGTAAATCCGCTTCCTTGATGGGTGGTACTGGTAACAGTAGTTATAAATTACAAAAGTCAAAACAGAATTCATGGTCCTATATCTGTTAATAATTTTGTCAGATTTCACAGCCAAGGCATGTTTTCAGTTGCTGTAGTCATTCAGATTAAATGATAGGCTACACCTATCAAATTCTTCAGTTTGATTGCTCCATGGAAGTGGGGGTTTTACTTCCTGGTTTATTTATATCGTGAACTACATCACATGCAAATAGGTGAACTACATCACATGCAAATAGGTGAACTACATCACATGCAAATAGGTGAGCTACATCACATGCAGATAGGCTTCTTGTTGAAACATATTGTATGCAGCTGTCAGGGCATTAAAAAAAAATTGAAATTTTGCCAGAAATTACCTTTTGGACTGAAGGTTTAGGGTATTTGGTATATATTTGCTCCAGGCTGGTCTTTGATTTTTTTTTATCTTCTATATTAGTATGAATCTAGATTCCCCTATTTCAGACCCATCTCTGAACTAAACTGGGTGCAAATTGTGACCCACTTTCAAGGTTGGCCTATGCACATTGCATGGTTCAGACCAGCCATATCATGTAGCAGAGGCTGCATAACATAGCCTTTGATTGCTGACTTTAGGCTTACAATTTTTTACCAAACCATTTAATGGTCCGTACAGAAGTCTGGAAGTCTGGAAAAAGTCTGGAAAACGATATGTCCATTTAAGTCTTAAAAAAAGTCTGGAAAACGGGGCTTTTTAAACAATCCAGGCAAAAAGACTGGAAAAAGTCTTGAAATTCATTATTGTCGGCGCTGCGATATAATTTTGAAAAATTTTTGGCGAATGCAGTCATTGCAATTACAGTAAAACCTGTCTTCTGCGGCCCCTCCGACGAGCGACCCGCTCCAATCTACGGACACTTTCAGTGTTCACCGACTGTTTTTACACTGAAACCGATCTCCGATCAGCGTCCCCCTCTGATCGCGATGCACGGACACCGATCAAAGAGCCGTCTCTCACTGTGACGAGCGACCACGTGTGCCCTATGCATTTCCCGGGTCGGAAAGCTCGAGTCCCCAACAATCACCGCTTTACCTACATCAAAGAGCAGAGGGTATGGCACGGTGACTGTGTGGACGGGGAGATCAGGGTGGGAAGAGGACCATGTCTCGCGTATGCCTACCACAGACGTAATTCTAGTTGCACAATATTACTACGAAGCCCACATTGCCCCCTCATTATTGGCGGCGTTGTAATCGCGACTACCGACTAGTGTAGCCGACACCGGACAGCTCATTCCGTGCTATCAAAATGCTGGGGTCAGAGACAAGTTCAGTATCGGTGACACGTTAAGGTGCCCAATGACGGTGAGTTCAGTTGTTGAGGTGAAGTCCATGCGGGGCCACAAAGCGAAGCGAATCTGCCTTCAGAAGATGCCCTCTTCGGCAGGCAGTAAAATCCACAGATTTCACAGAAGGAAAAGACCGCACAAACAACATTAATCTAGCTTTAGAAGTAAAGAAAAGAAAGTCAGGGGAGAAAAAAAACCAAACTTCTGTGATTAGAAATAAAGTGCAGTACAGTAATCGGTAGGCCTAACATTGATCTCTGCTGAGAAGGACACGTGGGACTTTGAAAGGACATTAAAAGCAAGTTCCAGCCTATCAAACGGAAATGCAACGCATGTTGAGGGGAAAAAAATCCAGTAAGCCACCCACGCAGGCTCTTTAGTAGAAATTATGCTTTTTCTTCTCTCTTGCCTGAACGCACCCAGACAACCCGGCGCCGCGAGGTGAGTTGTACTCATTGTTCACGCCTAGGCCTAGCGGCCAGAAAAGAAAAAAAAAAATGGTGATCGGGGGTGGAGGGGAGAGGTAGCCTACATACTACACAGTGTCTCGTAATTGTTATTAGACTATACTCTAAGCAAGCGGGAAGGAATCACTTTGTATTTCTGATGAACGGACAGGATTATATTTATAATTATTTTTGCTGCGTGGCTATCCGTGACTGGGTTCTCCATGAATGGGGGAAAGGGAATAATTATATATAACCTAAGTCAGGATTTCTTCCATCGTTTGAAAACGATGGGTCAGAGACACCTGATCACACAAACTTACAGAATGTCAATAGGACGACAGATACTGTATGCCCCAGTTGCAAGCTTACTACTCAGCTATGTCTATTACCAAGAGCTTATTTGTTCTCTTTTACAAGCATTAAGGGATAAACAGAATTATGTAGTTAAATGAGGGCCAAATAAAAGTGACTATAAATGGCCTCCAGTGTGCTGTAATAATTCAAATGTCTGGTCTTTAAATACTGTACATGCAGTTTGTATTTGTACCATCATATTTGCCTCATGATATGAGGCTCATAGTTTGTGATATGCTTTTCTAGTATAAGCCATAGGACACATTGTTTACCTCGGTGTACTTGGAGAACTCAACTCTCCCTGCGATGAAGACCAACTGTGATGTAGGGACACTTTTCTGATTTCCCGACAGTGTCCCTACATCACAGGTTTTACTGTATTACAATATCGATACTACCCGAAACACAAACTTTCAGTATCTTATCATATCGTTGATTTTGCTGTTGCCGGGCGGCTTCGGTGCGACCCCAATCGATCGGCTGGGAATCGCGCTCTTATACTTATAGGGGAATTCGCTTTAGTTTGTCATCCCCACAACTGGACAAAGACAAGGATTTACATTTACATNTTGCATGGTTCAGACCAGCCATATCATGTAGCAGAGGCTGCATAACATAGCCTTTAATCGCTGACTTTAGGCTTACAATTTTTTACCAAACCATCACAGAGTGACCAGGCAGTTTCTTGTTTTATTAATATGAATTTCTCCCACCCCACTCCACCCCCCTCAAAAAAAAATACAAACAATTTTTCAAATTTTTATTTGGTAACTTAATCAAATACTCTTTAGAATGAGGAGATCCAATGGAGCTGAGATGAAGGAAAACTGGAGAGATGATTCAAAGGCCGACAGGTACTTATTACTCTCACAGCCTGTTGTTTGTTTCAAGTAGATAACAAAAATAAATTGTACACATGTATGAACAAGGATAGATCGAGCCATTTTTTACGGTTAATTGTTTGTCCTTAGCACTGGTGGTTGGCAGGAAATGGGTTGCTCTCATTGAGAAACTCGGAGAGCAGACACTTGTGAGAAGACGCTCTCATCTTCACTTGTTGAAGAGCTATCTTCTGACTCCTAGTTGAATAACCCTGTACCCTGGTGCTATGATTGTTTGGTTTTTTTGCTGTTTGCTGTTGGCAGTTCTGCTCAGTGGAACTTTTTTTTTTTTTAGATCATTGAAGTGAAATTCAAAAACCAAACAATACTGCATAATGATACCCTTTAGCCTAAATGCACCTTTCACCATGGATGCTCCTCTGGAGTTGCATTTGAGCAAAGTCTACTATGTATGTGGGAAACAGAATGAAGTTTTGCTGCTTTTGTGTGTGGCCTAGCGAGGTTATTACTGCACAAATCACCTTGAATCTTAGCAGTGCTTTCCATTTGCACTGGACACTTTCTCTTTGTGGGTTCCATGTCCACTGAGTGATGATATGAAAGTACAATTTGGTTTGAAGTCCTAATTTTGTTCTTTATTAATGTTTTTACCTTGGCCGTTTCTAATAAATCATACACTACTGGTGAAGAGCAGGGCTGCCACTCCCAGCAGCAACACAAAAAATGTTGCCCCCCTGCCTCGAAGTTATAATGAATGCTAGCAGGATATTTGTTGAGATAATTTTTTGGGATACTCTTATGCATTGTTTTTAAGAGCTCTTGTTATACCAAATCTGGAGTTTGTAATTAAAAGACCATAAATCCCAGAATTTTGATGTGGATATACGGTCTTTTAACTAACGCAGGAAAGAGAACTCTAGTAATGTAAACAGTTATGATTGAATGACTCCAAATGTTTTATGATTGGTGATTGCATGTGTGTGATGTTGTACAGACTGACTGATGAGATAATATAATTGGACTACTTCTGATGTACAATAAAGAAAATGCGCAAGTGATGATATTCATTTGGCCAGTCTGATGAGTGAATGACAGAGGGATTGTGAGGTTATTGTTCATTACTGGTTTTGCTTGACTACAAATGCCACCTGGAAATAATAGTGTTGTAAGTCCTGAAGTCACTTACTCACTCACTGACTCGCTCGCTCGCTCACTCACTCACTCACTCACTCACTCACGCTCGCTCACACTCACTCGCTCGCTCACACTCGCTCGCTCGGTCACACACTCACTCGCACACTCATTCACTCCGCACACTCACTCACTCACTCCCCACACTCACTCACTCCACTCCGCTCTGCTCCACTCCACTCACTCATTTCACTCCACTCCACTGCACTCCACTCCACTCCACTCCACTCACACACAATAGTGATTCTGAAAAGGTGAAATGAGCAAGGCATTCTTCTTCCTGTGTATTCACATTCATTCATTACTGTACTGTAATTTGGCCCCAAACAGACTTGGTTTCCAGTCTGACACTGGCATTGTCATTATCATCTCACCCATTATCCTTTTCACTTCAAAGTCACAGTTCAACTTACTGCGATATGTGAGGAGGAAGTTTTGCTGCTATCACATCCTGTCATAAAAAGAACACTACTCGTGCTCGGCTATTGATTGATACATTGCACATTGTACTTCCTTGTGTAGACATCTTTTTTTTTTTTCCATTTCACAGTGGTGACAGTGGGAGACTAAAGAGTTTAGCTGTTGGTAATGATTAATTGTACATACTGTTTGATGGTAGCAAGGTCTGTGATGGAGGTCATAAGCTGTCATTTTTCCCAAGCTGTCTTTGAGTAAATTAGGGAGGGAAAAAATGAAAATCTTGAGTGAAAACAGTTGATGGACTGACTGTAAGATTTCTTGACCTAGCACCTTTTGGTACTGTTTATGCACAACGCCCCCTACCCCATTGGCTTATGGTGATACGTCCCTGAAGGCGTCCCTGGTACTAAAAAGTGGGGGAGGGGGCGAGAATCGATTCGGATAATTAGTCGATCAGGCCTGCTTAGCGTAGTATGCATTTTAGCTAATGGAAAATGACAAATGAAATAAACACACTATGTTTGCATCAACTGGATGTGTAGTCTGTGATCAGGGAAGCAGTTATAAGCCTTATCATTGCTCAATCTGCCTCTCTGGCGTCACAGCATACTAGTCTTTTCAGGTTATGACGTCAAACAAGGGTGTTTAAAGACCGTTATTATATATAACTAATGTTTAAGGACCGCATCTGAAGTCATGACACTTTGATCCCGGAGAGACTCTTTTTCATTTTCTTATTATTTCCACCCTGACACAGAGCCTTGTTCATCCATAAATGCCCCTTTTAGCTGAATGAACAGATAAGTGATTGAGAGAGATCGTTGCAGCCAATAGAACACGTCGAAATCACGGAAAAAATAATATGCCCTCGTACCATCTAAGTGTAATGTAAACTGAAACACAGCATAGCCTCGGGCTTGCTGCACACTTCGGCATAAGCGTGATCTACCTAGACAAAGAACACAGGAACGTTAAAACATTTTGATTTTAATAATTATATATTCATGCTAGGACCTAGTCTAGTCTTGACTGTAAATGTATGTAAATTTATCCAGTCTAGTTCTGACAGAAATACCTCAATGGGGAAGTCCAGCTTGCGGCCGGGAAAACCCACGACCGTCCCTGACATTTCAGAGGTACCTCACTGGCTAATATCTCTCCGGAAACGAGGCAAGAAGGAAACTGTTGTCATGACCTTCACCTTTCTAATTAGTAACGAAACGCATAGTGATATTTTGTTTTCTAAGCTTACATTCACCTATAATGCCTACTGCTGGGTACCTGGTCATGGTCACTTTTCCACTGTTCGATACTCTTCACAAATTCTCATTAATTCGAAACAACAGGCAGTAACCGTCAGAAATATCCTAGATCTGGGTCTAGATTACTTAAGTTCATTCGTAGTCTGCGTTATTGGCCTATGCTCTGAGTATGCGTCTCAGAACCAGTGGAATACAATGTACGGCCTTGTAAAACCAATAATAAGCACTGGGCTAATGAAGCTGGGCGTTATCTTCATCTGTCAGCTCCCTCCGGAAGATTCCCTCTTTCATGAACAAGATTTAGGTACGCCAGCTCACTCTCTTCTTTTCTTTCTCTCTTCTCTCGCTCTCTCCAGAAAATACAGATACCCACAGGGACCAACTCGTATCTCTTCATGAGGAAAGAAAAGAGAGTGGTGTAGTCGGTAACACCCCCCCCCTCCTTTCCATCCCCATCCTCGACTTCCCCTATCCCACCCTCGTTACATAAACAAGGCGTTATCTACCTGAACTCTTCCCCCACCCCGCATCCCTACCAACACCCGCAGTAATCAGTCCGGGAGCGTACATGCAGTCAGGTCACCATCTCTCTCTGCTCACTATGATAAGCGCGTGCCTGCACGAGCTAGCAGGAATAACGATCTTATCTGGCCATGCTGGGGTCCTTGTTTGAGTTCAGATGCGAGTCTAAACGTCCTGAAAATGCGAGGGAGAGCTTTAAGTTGTACACGCACTCGCTCAGTCACTCACTCACTCACTCACTCACTCACTCACTCACTCACTCACTCACTCACTCACTCACTCACTCACTCACTCACTCACCAGAAAACACAGCTGAATACAATCCATGTTTTGACGCATTGAGGGCTTTTTTGTTTTTTCTTAATGATTGCTCATTTGAGAATCATCTTAGCAGATCTCTATACTTGGAATATATTTAGTTTATCACAAACTGCACTTTACGAGAAGCTGTCAAATTTTTTCCTCATGTAAAGTGCATGTACTTCTCGTGGGGAAAAAAAAAGAGATTTATATCGCAAACTGAAAGGCTACAGAAAGTAAAAAATTGATGTTTTACAGCAAAATTTGATGGCCTCTCACTTTCCAGATCCCATCCATCTGCCCCCCGCCCTCTTCTCCCGCATACCCCACCCTTATTCAATGTCCTGACAGATATTTAGCTTCTACTATTTTTTCCCCTTTTACTCCATTTCAATCGTCGAGTCGCTAATTGCTAAAATCTCAGACAGTAATCGGTAATTACGATTATCCAATGTGCAGGATACCAAGTCCTTCCCCACCCCTTCGTACCACAGCTAACTTCTAATAGCAGAACAAGATAGGAGCAGCTCCCGAGAGGTAGCCCGAGGGGGAGGGGGAAGGGGTGCAATATCAGAGGCGAAGAGAAAGATAAAGTAAGAATGAGAGGAGAGAGGATACCAAGTCCTTCCCCATTCCTTCTCACTTTCGCTAACTCCAGGCAGCGGAACAAGATGGATAAGCCCGAGTGGGGGGGGGGGCAATTTCAGAGGCGAAAAGAAAGACAGAGAGAAACAAACGGGAAAAGAAAACGAATAAGATGGGTAAGCCACGAGGTGGACTAACATGAGAAAAAAAATGGGGGAAATGATAGGTAAGGAAAAAAAAAACCTGAAAGAGAGCTCTGAGAGAAGGTGAGCTTGAAATGTTACTTCGCCCCTGGGCGGAAGATACCCGTACCCCTCCCCTGCATAATCTTTCCCCACTTCCGCTTACCCATGGCCGTGAAATTAGCTTACAAACTGGGCTACTCTGAACTTTCTACGCGTGCGTGGCCAACCCTGCCTGAGAGGTGGATGGATGTGTCAGCCGTGGCCCGGACTCGTCCAAGTGCAGGTTTACTGTACTCACAGCAAGTTTACTGCATTCAACAGCGTTGGAAACATCCATTGCATACTACACTAACTGAAGCCCTGTCTTCTACTCACGGCGCAGGTTCTGCAAGAAAAAACGTGAAAAGGACAAGTTTTCTTTGTTCGTACCTCCCTGGCCTTGATGGGAGCCATGTGTCTAAAGGTATGATAATTCTCATGCATTTGTGCAAAAGGAAGGGGGAAAAAATCAGCAATAATAACAATCGGGTGCAGTTTTACCACAGTGCGCAGTTTTTTGTTTGTGTTCTTTTCTTATAGTGAAAAACAACACGGAAGGTGTCGATAGAGTCTGATATTATGTAAATCTGCCGCTGATTAGGGTAAGTAGATTGATTAATTGACGGATTCAGCGTAATTGGTTATGGAGCAAAATAGGCATTATGGCCTGTATACATTTTGGCCGTTAAAAAAATGTACGAGAATACAAAATGGCTAAATCTAATACTAAAAGGAGGGAGAGGGAGAGGGTTGGGGGAACCAGTAACAGTAACTAAAGATATACACTGTATAAAAATGCTGATTCAGTATGGGAGAAAAAAAGAAATAAAGAAAAAAAAACTAAACATACACTCACTCACTCACTCACTCACTCACTCACTCACTCACTCACTCACTCACTCACTCACATCAATCAATCAATCAATCAATCAATTACGCGATAAGAAAGAATGGTCATTAATACGATCGTACGAAAAACAGTAATTTTTCTGTAGGAAAGATTCAATTAATCATAGGCGTTTACCATGAAAGCTGAAGGGAGAGGCAGGGGGAGGCGGGGCTGTTGGT
>JAWQUT010000449.1:80490-91951 GCA_033807755.1 Ellobium chinense
CACCCTCCCTCCGCCACCACATTCTCCTACACCTTAAGACGCTTCCGGGCGAGCAAACTCTTTCTATGGATACCTCTGGGTAGCAGCAGCACCCCCACCATCCATCACAACATTAGCAGCAGTTCCAACACCCCCCCCCCATAAGAACAACAACAGCAGCAGCAGCAACACCACCATCATCATCCATATCAACATGAGCAATATCAACAACAGCAGCACCATCACCTTTCCCTACAACAGCAGCAACACCGTCACCATCTACAACAACAGCTGCTGCACCACCACCATGACAACAACACCACCACCACCACCATCTACAAGTCACAACAATATCACCACCATCAATACCATCCAAAATTAACAACAACAGCAGCACCACATTCCTCGTCGCCATCAACAGCAGTAGCGGCGTCACCACCATCACCACTACCACTATCCACAAAAAAAAAGCATTACTATTATAGAAGGGGTTTCATGGCAAAACGCGTTATCCACCAATATGAATTTTTAGCTTATTCTACATTCTTCATGTAGCAGTAGGAGTGTTTAGTATACATGTATATTTCCAATTCATAGAAGGACATTTGATCTATATTATTTAAGACAAATTTCGCTTTTCACATAAAAATATGCTTTGAATCTGGTCTGTTTTGCCACAACCCTCGAATGGTGTATAATGCATTTTGCCATGAAGCCCTTCATATACAGCATCCACGATAACAACAGAGGCACCAACATTGATAACAGCACTAACAACAACACTGCCATATACAATATCAGCAACACCAACTCCACCATCTATTACAGTAAGAGCAGAAACATTACCATTCACTACCAAAATCAGCAGCTGCAACATCACGACCATCCCCAACGACAGCAGCAGCTGCAGTAGCATTCACAGCAGCAGCAAAGGAATGTTGAAAACCAACCGAGCACATCAGCTTTGTGTTGAAAAATGCTTTGTTAATGAACGATGCATTAATGTTCGGGTTCCCGCTAAGTACTCTATAATGATGTAACCGAGACTTAACAAGAATGCAATTTTTTCCCCTTGTTCCACCGCTCAGAATGCATACTACCGCTTGTCGCACTATCTCTGCATTTTCTTAAAATCCTCATTTGCGACGTATATGTGGTAGAAGCTCATGAACTCGAATTTTAGGTTAACTTTCCCAAATTTTGATGACATGAGGCGCCATTTTGATGCGAGTTCAAGACTGCGTTTGTTTGGTCCACGCGGGTGCACGAAAAGGGCGGTCCTTCATTCCGTGGGAGGTTCCTCGGAGATTCTAAGCAACGGAAGTATCAGTCTCAAAGCAAGCAAAGATGGCTGTGACCGATGCGGAAGAGCTAGAAAAGGGCGCCCTAACTTGTGAGTAGTGTTTGCTATACTTGTATATCTATTAGCGTATATATTACCGTTGATTCCCTCCACAATCTCCACCGACAAACAGCCGTTGATAATAGGATCTAACACATTTGAAACCTTAGATGGTGGCTGCCCTTGTTGCCGAGATCCCACTTCCGGTGTACCGCATAAGTTTCCCAATTTTTAACTAACTCTAGAACGTTCGCACATTTCCCAGCTGTGGCTATGGCGGGGGTAGTTAACAACATACCTCCAGCAAAGCGGACGCTAGCACGCATAACTCAGATTTCAGGACCAGTTCATGGTTGAGTTCGTGAGGATCTACTGTATTTGCATTTTGCATGTCCAATCTGTAATGCTCGTTTTTGTTGCATCTATTCAGCCCCACTTTGAGACAGAAAGAAAGAAAGAAAGAAAGAAAGAAAGAAAGAAAGAAAGAAAGAAAGCTGTGAATGTATACTCGTATATATTTTAGGACATGTTTAAAGAAGGCGGATACGAGCATGGTGATAGGGAGTAACGCAGTTTCTTCTTGGGGCGTGGGGTTTAACCCCCAACCCGTCCTTATCTGTGCCAAGGAATGGAGAGAGAGAGAGAGAGAGAGANACGCAGTTTCTTCTTGGGGCGTGGGGTTTAGCCCCCAACCCGTCCTTATCTGTGCCAAGGAATGGAGAGAGAGAGAGAGAGAGAGAGAGAGAGAGAGAGAGAGAGAGAGAGAGAGAGAGAGAGAGAGAGAGAGAGAGAGAGAGAGACAGACAGACAGAATAGCTTTCGATGTTGTAAACATGAGTTTACAGTGATGTGTCAGATTTCAGCAGGTGAGCGCTCACTCCATGCAGCGCACAAACATTAACTTCCAGCTATTATTAATGTTCATGAAACTACAATAACGTTCGTCATGAATTTTCTGATTATATTGTTTTCGAAGCGGGGGGCAGGTCCCCATAACAAACAAACTTAGCACGTGCAACATGCAGATTACCAATAGGAAACTTATAACAGTTGTGTTCTGGTGAATGGAATGAAGCCAACTCACTTGAAGAGAAAAAACTCCGAATGCTTTCCACAGACAGACAGAAAAATAATTATCGGCAACTGCTCTTCGCAGTTGTATTTTTATGTACTTAGGCAAAGCTCATTTATACAAGATAACAAGTGATTTCGAATGGCACGTTCTCAAATTTGTTTACAGGACAGAACGAGAATTGCATCTCTGAATAAAGTATTAGCTGATTTTTTAAAAACGAAAATGCACTAACAGAGGTTTGGAAAAGTCGCTCTTTATTTGTAGGAGGAGGAGGAATACAAAGCATCAGCAAGAGAAGAACAAAAAAAAAAAAAAAAAGANAAAAAAAAAAAAAAAAAAGGAGGACGACAAGAAAGGAATATAAAATGTACCTCTTATTAAGACTGAATGATTCATTGATTGAGTGAGTGATTTTTTCATTGATAGATGTGTTGGTTGGTTGGGTGATCAGTCGGTCGATTGGTTGGTTGGGTGATCGGTTGGTTGGTCGATCGGTAGGTCCGTCGGTCAGTCAGTCAGTGGGTTGGTGGCTCGGTCTGTCTGTGGGTTGGTTGGTCGCTCAGTCGATCGGGAGTCTGTCAGTCGTTNNNGGGGGGGGGGAGGGAGGGAAGGAAGGATGGATGAAAATCTGAAATCTGCCGCAGCACTTTAACACTTATGTTTACAGCCTCGGAAGTCGAGGATTTGGCACTTTCTCGTTCGTTCTCTGCTCTCTCTCTCTTCATTCCGTAGAACATACAAGGAGGGGTTTGGGGGCCCAGCCCCCTCGTCCCATCACGGAGCTTCAGCTATATTTCTCCCTTTCACTATAATAATAATAATAATAATAATATATCTTAGGATATTTTGCCCCAGAAAGAATAATTCGATGAGAAGAGTGACAATGCAGTGGACAGGAGGTGCGGAATGTAACAGTGATCCAAACAAATAAAACAGAAGATGTGAGAGAATTGTAAGAAGAAATAAGAGACAGCTCATCTCCACTCACTCTCCAACTTCACCCTCCTCAGACCATCCCGACCGATATCTTACCCTTTTTCACCTATTTTGAGGAGAAGTACAAGCGAATTTCATTGGAATGTATATCATCTTCCACATTTTCTGCACTTTTAGCTGACAAGACAGTGTGTCTTTTCCTGCAGGTGTCTTATAACTTCGATTGACGTCACTTCCTTCTGTTTTCCCACCACTTCAATCACTCCAGAGTTTAAATGCTTGTTATGTTTTCTTCGGTTTTTTTTTTTCTTTTTACTTTTTTTTTTCTTTCATAAAGATAGCGAACGGTTCAGCGAAATGAACGAGGAGAATTTTAGAGGTTCGCAATCTTAAGTGCGTCTATGTTGTTATGGCTCTTAAGACATGAAGTGTAAAGGTGAGTGTTCTCTGAGATGAGAAAACCTCTCGTGCGGCCTTGAAACGTTTTCATAACGTCGCGCCCTCCTGGCCTCACTCAAACCCCAGAATTTTCTTTGGCGAAGGTGTAAAGGAACGGGGGTGGCAAGCTGATATGCTGAGAAAAGCGTGGAAGGAAAGATAGAGATATGCAGATAGAGAGAACGTAGGAGGCTGAGTATGTCTATAGTGGGGTGGGGGAAGGAGGGATTGAAGAGCAACGGATCAGTGAAGAAATGTCGATACATTTCAGCTGGTAAATGTTCATGCACAGGAATGAAGCATGAAAATAAAGACAGAGAAAGAGGAAGAGAAAGAAAGACTGAGATACAGGTAGACGTGAAAGGAAAATACAATGTTTTGTCCGTCTAGACTGTGATTTCTTCACACATTGAATGGAGCAAAGGTGTGGGCACTAGCGACTGAAAGTGAGAACAAAGAGGAATGGAAAAGAGAAAATCAGAAAAGAGAAAAAGGTAGACTCTATGACGAATGAAATTAGAAATTACGATGAATAAGAGGAAACACAGTGGGAGAATGAGAGAAAAAGAGGGAAAAGGCTGCGCGAAAAGGTTTCTCATCTCATTTCCATACAAAGGACGACAAAAAGAGAGAGAGAGAGAGAGAGAGAGAGAAAGAGANAAGGTAGACTCTATGACGAATGAAATTAGAAATTACGATGAATAAGAGGAAACACAGTGGGAGAATGAGAGAAAAAGAGGGAAAAGGCCGCGCGAAAAGGTTTCTCATCTCATCTCCATACAAAGGACGACAAAAAGAGAGAGAGAGAGAGAGAGAGAGAGAGAGAGAGAGAGCATAAGAAGAATCAAGAAAGTTAGACATGTATATGTCTAGAAGCTTCTCTTTGTCGTCCATTCATCCGTCGTACCTATCAACCTGCCCAGGTGGTAAACAAAGCAAAACGGGAGGCAGAAGCTGACGGCAAGTTTCCTGGAACCGGTAGGATCATTCCACTGATTATGCCCCATCTTTACCACGAATTTAAAAGTTGCCAACCATAGCAGCAATAAATTCGTAACAGACGCGGTCGAATGCACATTATTTAGGGTAAATCGCACTAGATGACATGTATGTCAGATATTATCAACAACATTAGTAAATTCAACATTCGCTCTGTTACAGTGTGTTAGGAGCATGCACTATCTGAGGTGTTTATTATTCATCATTTCCTTTAACGTCAGCTTAGTTTTATTGGTGTACAGTTTTCAGGACATTTATAAAACTATATTCTATTATAGTATCTTATTCACTTGTTTACACCAGTCCGCTTTTAATCGCTCAATCCTTATTTTCTTCCCCTTCTCCCCCTTCTCTTTCTTTCTCTCTCTCTCTCTCTCTCTATCTATCTCTCTCCCTCGGCACGGGACCCTGGGGTTAATCCGTCCCTGCTCATATAATAATGAATGGTATAGAACAAGAAGTGAATATTGTGAGCTGGGGGCACCTGGCTATCTCTCGGTAAGATAGCAAGACAGGAGAAGTGTACATGTATTTATCATATCATTAACAAAAAAAAAAACAAACAAAAACCCCCTCAGTCAGCATCTTTAACGCCAAGGATAAGCCTTACACATTAAATATAAAGACCTCCCTTCAAACGCGTTGATGTTACGTGTTAGAGTGACTTTGCTCTTCACTTAGTATCTTTGATTGAAGCAGCATGGTCGAACGGTCGCAGCACTGGGCTCAAGATGTACAAATTGTGGGTTCGATTACCGCCATGGCTATGTTGCAAATGTTCTGGACTTGTACTTCGTTCACATTTTCCTCAATCCACCCGTTTGTAAAATGGGTACCTGGCTATTCAGACACTGAACGCTTTTGTAGGCGGGTGATCAGCGCTTGTATGTATGTCCTGTGCATATGTCATTGACACTGTACGCTTCCCATGGAGTTTAAAAAGTTCTTGAGTAATCTGGTCTGCTGGGCTAACATAATGTGAATTCGTGTCAGTGAGTATCATCTTGGACAAGAGACTCATAAACTCCATTATTGTTACTATTGCTGCTATGATTTTATTTATTCGTTGGGTTTAAAGAAATTGTTTCAAACATTCCCCACAACAACAACAACAACAACAACAACAACAACAACAACAACAACAACAACAACAACAACTACTACTACTACTACTACTACTACAAAATTAATGACAACCCACATGAACGGCATAATAATGAATGGAAGGCTTTAAAAGTTAGTTTTATGGTAACGCATATTGGGGCATGTCTTGTGGAATGGCCCCCAATCACACAAATTTTAATCTAGGTATCTAGCAGAGGCTGTCCGGGCCCAGGGCAGAGCCAGGTTGGAATGATGATTTATTTGTTCTGTTTCCACTCCCCATGTTCCAATGGCTGCTGTTTTGACCAGCCTATCGGTTAGAGGCGGATCTACAGGCTTTCAGTCCGGTGGAGGAAAGTTGAAGTACGCGGAAGGGATACCCTGCTAGTAACCTCTGTGAGTCTTACATGGTATCCAACTAGGATATACAAGGAGGCTTGCAGGATAATAATAATAATAATAATAATAATAATAATAATAATAATAATAATTTTCGAAAATATTGAAAACTCTCAAAACTGTGGCATGAAAAATTTAATAAAGGATCAAAATTTTCGGACGTGTTTTTCATCCGGGAACATAAAAATAATGAATATAATATAATGATTATACGAACACACATAATAATAATGATGATGATAATAATAATAATAATGCAGTTATAAGTTTCGTATCCAGGCTAAGGCCCGCTCATGCGTCTTCACACTATTATTACCCCAGCAGGCCTGTTCACTCTAGGACTTTCTCCGCTCCCCGAGGGGCAAACAGTGCCGCGGCCATATACAGGTGTTGATCACTAACACTCTGACAATATCTTCCACTGCCTACAGCAAGGTACCCAATTTATAGAAGAATGGACTGAGAAAAATGTGATCTGGAATCGAACCCTCGACCTTTTAGATCTTGAGTCCAACGCCGTGACTGTTCGGCCACGCTGCTTAGCTTAATCTCAGGCAAAAGCATTGGTCCCATATCGTGGCTTAGATACAATGCCCCGACAAACGTCACCCTGACTGAACTCACGTTTGACGCGTTGGGACTGCCAATTACGACATGCATGTTATGTCATGTTGCTTCAACAGATTCGTGGTACGATAGGAAGGCAAAAGTATATCTTATATAATTCACCGATAGAAGCACATACCGGAATATTGCACGCAACTGTTCAGGCACTTCATGAAACGTCACTAATGAAAAAGCTAGTGCTCCTTCCCTACGTGCCAATGTCAGACATCTGCAGCAAGTCTATGATAAACAGAACTTTTTTTTTTTGGTTCATTACACTGCATTCATCAGCATTCTTTACATCATAAGAATCGCTTTGATAAGTGCAGTTTTATGAAAAGGAGACAGGTTTTTGCTGCTCAGGTAAAATTTGGATTTTGGCGTTTATCGAGGTATTGCGCCGAAGGCGACGATATGACCTCAACAAAGTTATAACGGAAAATCAAGTGAACTAGGAATACCTGGACAAGAGGTTTATAAATCTTCTTTTTCTTCTTTTTCTTCTTCTTCTTCTTCTTCTTCTTCTTTTTCTTCCTCTTCTTCTTCTTTTTCTTCTTCTTTTTCTTCTTCTTCTTCTTTTTTTTTTCTTTTTCTACTTCTTCTTCTTTTTCTTCTTCTTCTTCTTCTTCTTCTTTTTCTTCTTTTTCTTCTTCTTCCTCTACTTCTTCTTCTTCTTCTTATTATTATTATATGAGATGGGAACAGTAAAGAAAACAGAGAGATATTACGAGAGCTTGAGATAGTTAAAATCCGGGAAACACCTGACTAAAGATAGACACCCTCTGAATACATGTGGAAGTCATCCTGGACACAGTGGGGATGTCATGCAGACTGACCCCCTTCATAAATCATGCGAGATAAACCCATGGCTATGTTTGTCTGGTCCTTGCAATTTGACATAATGGAAAGCCACACCCTATCCTTGTATTCTGTGGGTAGTCCTCAGCAAAGGGTACGCTTTTGGTTGGTGCGCACCAGTCACCGTGAGGAAAGTACACAGTCACTAGCGTTTTTGTTTTTTTTTTTAATAAATGTGTCGCACTGTACAAACCCGGAAGAAGAAGCTCGGCAAAAAAATGGCAACCATCTACTATTTCAAATTTGTTAGTGGAACGTCTTATCAACAGCCTTGTGTCGGAGGGGAATGTAGCAAGAACTGACGGTGGTCTGTATGCTAATAAATGAAGCAAATATATGAATATAGCAAACATCATTCGCAAGCCAGTGCATTGTTTCTTATCTCTTCCGCATTAGTCTCAGCTATCTTGGTTTGCTCAGGACTGATACTTCTTTGGCTAGGGAAGGTATGTGGTTTCTTCCCATTTTGTCAGATAGCAGGTACCAAACAAACGTAGCCCATGTGTGTCCCGAGTGAACTGCGAATTATTTCCTTGGGAAGCAGCGTTATATCTTGCCGAGGAATGCTGTCAAAGGTATCAGAATAATATGGAAGTTTGTCAAGCCGAGCGGATATATTTCCGTAGCCGGTCCATAACTAGGCCTATAAATAATAAGAGTCCAGCTATACTGGCATCCGAAGGTCACTGCCCCCCTCCCCTTTTCCCTCTGCCCCACCTACCTACAGCCCACCAGCCAAATAAATTAATGCAATGGTATATTCAGTGTCTTGATTTCCTTGGGAGTGGGGCCTCTGTCTAAAGTTCCTGGATAAAAGGGATAGGGGCGAGGGATTCACGCTCCTGGAGGCCAGCCTAGCAGATGTCAAGATCTGTTCATCGTCAAACGGCGCAGTGATATGTTTTATCAACGATGAGGTGAGAGAGAGGGACTCATGATCGAAATGGTTTACCTTGAGACTAAGTTAGTGGATAGAATGTTTGGTTCTGTAGCTTCTTTGTCACGGTTCATGACCCTTACTTACCTTCTCCACCCACCCCGACATCCTCTCGATAGAGAATCTTAACTTGTCTGAGGAGCCACCTCTGCCGTTTCCAGAGAGGTATCTGCTTGACGACCTTTGTACCCTCGACCTGGCCGTCTGTTGATGAAATGTCAGAACTCACGCGGATTCCTAAATGGCACAGACGGATATCGGAATTGTGAGCTAAGCAAAAGTGCAGAGTTCTGAAATTGGACAGCTCGGTTGCGGCTAATAACTCTTGCCATATCTTTGCATTGTGCTGCCGCTGGCGCCTGTTCATGGTCGAAGGATTCCTAAAAGGCGTATCTTATATTTGACAGTTGGGCCATTGGTGCGGTAATACTAATAGACGGAGACGAACCCCTTCACTGATGATTAAAGGAGTGGCAAAGGGTTTCTATAGTAAAATAATCGCTGGTTACCACTAGAACACGTTGCTTGGTGAGATATAGCATTCATTAAGTAGAAACGAACGTTACCAACAACGGCATTCAATGTGCGTTGTCAGGTCTTTCTCACTTTACCTCTGTTTCAGCTCTCAACATTTCTCTTTGCCCATATGCATCATACATACTTATTATATTATGTCTCCCCACTATTAAGAAAGTCAATCTTCGCTTCTGGATTAATGCTGAGGGTGGCAATGAGTTAGTCGGTAATAAGGCATTCACAAATCAGGCATGATCTCGTGGAGGGGGCAAACCTCTCATTCTACAAACACACACAAGTCCTGCTGGCTTCCCATCCTTCCCTTCCCCCTCTTCCTCTCAGTACATTTTATCTTGTAAGTAATGGAAACATCATGATGATATGGCTTAAAACATGTCGTGGGAATGATACCTGCATTTATATCAAAGTCTGATGTTTAAGGGCAATACAATTTATATGGTTATCGCTAGCTAATGTGCACTAATATGCGCCCAACCCCCACGCTTCTTTTAGGTAAAAGATCAATGTCCAATAGAACTGGAGTTTTCGCCAAACTTCTCGAATGCAGATGTATGAAGATATATTTACTAGAGCTACTAATCTAGCATAAGAGGGAAATTGAATGAAGAAAACTCAAGTATGACGGAGAGAGCCGTAATTAACGTAGAAAGAAAATTCGACGGCAGTGACATAACTCAAGGACTTCGCCTCCTAGTGCATTCCCGTAAACAACAAGCATTTAAGTAACTAAGCGCTGTACCTAGCTCTCCTGTCCAGTAGCACTGATCACATCGATTTAAAATTGATAGATTCTTTAAACATATCGATGATGTCAAAGGAGGACCAAAAATTCCTCGCTGGCTGAGTTAGGCAAGGCTTTTCTGTGCATGATAACTTGACAAATGAGCTACACATTCTTTCTTCATAAGATCCGCTGAATCGTTCAAAATCGCCCTTTAGACGCGATGCTATCATTTAAGTATTGTTGCTTTAAATTTAATTAATGTATTCAGAAGCAGTACGGGATGACAAAATGTTTCGAGGGGCATTTGTTATTTGGGTATCATTTCCGTTTAAGTTTCGACCGGTATTTGGGGCCGGTCTTGTTTGCTGGTAAGTCTAGTCTCACCCTCGAAGAATTTGCACGGCACGAAGAAACTGCAGGAGTGGTTGTCTTGTTGATCTTCTCTCCGGTCAGTTGAACATCCCACGCTGGATACCGGACAGAGACGCATCGCCTTAAAAAAACAAAAATTACAGTCGACTACACTTAAGTACATCCGCTTTATTGCAACTTACGGCTAACCGCCACATCATGATATTATAATGCGAATAGGGTCTTTACAGAAGCTCTCACTTGCTCATCCAATCTACAAAAATAAAGTCTGAAAGTTATCGGCCATGAGTTACGCCATACACCACCCACGATAAAATTTGCTGCATAGGCACGGCACTCCCATTCGATGAACGGGGATCCTTTGCATTTTTCTCCCTAGATAACAGAACACTGTATTTTCTACGTAATATTTACTGGGTGGTCGGAACTCCTATTAACCGTATTTTTTCCCCATGTTATTCCAGAGTAGTTGCAATAAAGCAGAATCCTCTATATGTGTGAGGGTCAGCTAAATATTTTGGCGTACGCGCTCGTGAGTCCCAGTTCGGGCATGCGTGAAATGTTCATTACTGGTGTGAGTACAACAGGATGGGCGCAGCCAATCACCCCCAGCATGGAAGGGTGAGTAACTTCGAGCCGCTTAAGTGCTCTTCCCCTGCTGGCTGAATTCCGTGACCGTTACCGCTCTTTGGAAATAATTACACATCAGGCGTAAATGACTGAAAGGTTGGGTAATGTTTGAAAGTAGCCTGGACGAATAAGACTGATCGGGTGCGCATTTGGGGAGATGAGTTTTTGTTTTTTTTTAGTTTTTGGAAAACGTTGTTTTTTGGTTTTTTTTGGAGAGGGGAGGGGGAGTAGGAGAGATTTTGAAGGTAACAGCAGTTATAAATTTATAAACAAAAGGACTGGTATGGAAGGCGAGACCCTTCATCAAAACAGATCAGGTGAAATTTGGGGTGATCAGATTATAACAAAAGGACAAAGAAAGGAAAAAAAAAGAAAGAGGTAAGAAAGAAAGAAAGAAAGATAGGAAGAAAGATAGGAGAGAAAAAAGAAAGAAAGACAGAGAGAAAGAAAGAAAGAAAGAAAGAAAGAAAGAAAGAAAGAAAGAAAGAAAGAAAGAAAGAAAAAAAGAAAGAAAGAAAGAAAGAA
>JAWQUT010000449.1:108431-115931 GCA_033807755.1 Ellobium chinense
TCTCTCTCTCTCTCTCTCTCTCTCTCTCTCTCTCTCTCTCTCTCTCTCTCTCTCTCTCTCTCTCAAACTCGGCCTTTCTCGCTCATACATTCGCTGTTCATCCCACCATCCCAACTACGTGGAAAAAAGTTCGGTCCTAACTGCGTCTCGTCCTCCACACTATATGCATTCCTCGAAAATTCCAAACTTTTCTTCGTTTCCCCAAATTAGCCTCTTCACACTTAAAGAGTTAAAGAATGGAGACAGTTGGCGTTCAAAGTATATGTGTTATAAATAGACAGGCACGTGCCTTTTTTTATGACCTTCTCTGGCATCCCGCCTAAGGTTTTGATAGCAAAACTGTTGCGAACAAAGCTGATGAAAATTTCAGTTGGCCTACATGTAATCTAGGTGAATGAGAACACTAGCGAGGATAGAAAGAGTGGATATGAAAAAAAACAAAACTTGATGTAGGCATAATATCTGGTCATTATCCGTCATATTCATTCCTTACTTCTTCCTTTTGTCTTCCGCCCCGCCCCTTCATCTCTCCTTTCTCTCTTTTAATGCCACCCTATTTCCGTCTCCTTGTTTGCCCTGTCTCATTCCCTTCCTCTCTTCACATACGTCTTACTATCCAACCTACTGCTTTTCTTCCTTCTTTCCACCCTCCACATCCCAGCGTCTTTTATTCCTTCCCCTCTGTCATTCCTTCCTACAATGCGAGATATTTCCAGCTTCCACCTCAGCTCACTAGTGCCTTCCTTCCCAACCTATCCTCTTCCTTTTTAAACCTTTGTTTCTTATGTTTTTTCCCTCTCATCCTATTTTTTTCCTGCATCCCATAGTCTTTATTCATCCTTTTAGCCCCTCTCCCCTTCAACGGTCCTTCTTTCGCTTCCTTCCTTATTTCATCCCTTCCTTTTTTGTCTTCGTCTTCCTTCCTTCCTTCCTTCCTTCCTTCCTTCCTTCCTTCCTTCCTTCCTTCCTTCCTTTATCCCTTTTTGCGTTCAGTCCTTTTCTCCTCATCTCATTCCGTCGCTTTACGATGCAAGACATGCCCAAGTTCCACGCCCACTCGCCCATTCCTGAATTGTGTTTGTCAGTCACTAGAGGTCAGACCAGATCGCAGAAAGCGATAGTCACGTGACGTCCGACCTCTGTATTGTTTATGGTGGGCAGGTGGACCGGCTGACGTCAGATCTCATGTCCGGTCTGTTAGGAAGTAAACAAAGCAGTATGTTTTTGCTTGTCAGGCATCATTTCGAAAGCAGAATGCTGCTTCCACCCAAAGCCAAGCGTCCAGAACACATATATCAAGATCTGCCAAGATGGTGTCGCGGTGTGATACGGACTGACAGATATCATGTCCAAATGAGAATGCTTGGTACGACGAACACTTTCGCGTTTGTGAATTATCACTGAGGAAACAATGTTACTTCAGTCGTATAAAGTCAAAGATCAAGATGTGCCAAGATATTTCTCCAAAAAAGAAGTTTTCTTCGCATAACGAAGTGTTTCGTCTGGAAGTTTAGATAAAAAGAATCTTTCGTCTGTGAGTGGCAGAGGCAAAGGGAGAGGAAGAAGCGCTTTCTCAGGGGGGGATGCGTTACAGTTAGAAAATGATAACAGAGTCTATCAATGTAGCACACGTTATCAACTGAAAAATAAGGACAGTACAGCTGCTAACGTCTACCATGGCACCGAGATAGGCTGCTCCTGGATAACCTAACAACGAATTGTGATGATGATCCAAAATCGACTTATTTTCTTCCGAGGAACTTTCTCTCTCTCCCTTCTCTCTCTCTCTCTCTCTCTCTCTCTCTCTCTCTCTCTCTCTCTCTCTCTCTCTCTATGATGTCACAGACTCATTCAGTCGTCCCCCCAAACAACTGTCTGGCTGGTTCTTTGGCATATACAAAAGTCTGTCAGTTCTCGTGCCAGAATCTGGGACTCAGATATTAGATGGTAACTGACTGCTCCGCAGCTTTCGGAGCCTAACTATTTCACGGCTAAAGGATTCGTTAGCAATCAGACCAGACATGCTTTGTCACGCCCGCTCACCTGTGAATCGTCACAGTTCTTGTACTCACCCCCTCATCACCTCTTCTATATCTTGTGACAAAAAGGCTTATGTTTGTTTTCCAGCCAAAATCACTTTTTTTTCGGGGCATGTTTGTGGTCTACTTTTAATACTCATATTCCACCAAAATATTTCTGCCAAACTGCGATTACTTTCGATAATATACCAGAAATTAGACAAGAATTTTGTTGAAACAAAGAACTATTTTCAAATCGAATCACTCGTTTTTCTGAACAACAAAAAGTTTTGGTAAGATAAGGCTTTCATCACATGACGTTATCTTGGCCTGAGAGATACATGGACCTTTGGCACGAGCAGAGTGTATAATGATGTCTATTGACCCGATAAACAATCGCAGATGAGCTGCTCTGGTTGGCTGAGTAGTTAGTAGGTCAATGATTGACCTAATCTCTTTTTTAAAAAAATGCTACCTGAGGTTGTAAATGAACACCTCAGAGATTGTGCCAACATGAACATCCAGAGTATAAAGTGAAACTGAGATGACACAGCAACGATTGACCTAGATTCCACCATTTTGCCAGAAGGGGGAGGCAATCAAGAAAATAAATAATCACGTGCTCGTAGATACAGGGCCAACATAAAAACGACCCACCCAAAACGTGTCTATCGCTGATATGTTCTTTATAATACTTCACCTTACATCCACATTTTATCTTCTGTTACATGAGTAAAGGGAAAAAAACGATTTTCTCCGCATAAAAACATATATTGTTTTTCATTGCTTGATTTCTTTCCACACAGGTGAGCGAAAATGAGATTCTGGTCGTATTTTTTGTTTCCGGTACCTGGAATTCTCCTCTTATCACAGAACTGCCTTTTCTTTTAGTCTTCCTCGCTCCCCAGCCATACCCAGCTCAAAGAGGGTGAAAGTAATTGGTTCTTATTGACTCCCGCAGTTAACCCAATTTTATCAGGGGAGAACAAAACAGGCTCCTTTTACTTTGAGACTAGTAACCTACTTTTTACTCCAACAATCCTAGAGAAGTACAGGTGCAGGTGAATGTTTTTGAGTGTCTTGGATGAATGTAAGGCAAGTAAATGTTATTATAAGAGGTACGAATTCCACTTTGGGAATACACCTTGCATTGGCATTGCCAGAGTGCTGTAACATACACAGTCTAGTTACCAAAGGACCATTTGTTGGGAAATGGATGTCGCAGGAGTCGTAGATGTTATTGTGGGCCGGTAATATTCAAGGAAGATGTTATTCGACCGTCAGTCATCTTGTTAGATTGCTATGCTTGTTGTCTGTTGGTCTCTTCTCGCCCTTCCTTCCTTCCTTCCTTCCTTCCTTCCTTCATTCCTTCCTTTCTTCCTTCCTTCCTTCCATCCTGCCTACCTACCTACCTTCCTTCCTTCCTTTCTTCTACGTAATACGTCACAATGTTTTATACAAAGATAATTATCAAGAGAACTATTACATAAAATTTCAACGTAAACTGCCAACAATTTGAGCCTGAGATCTGTATGGAAAAATGGTCTTCATTGCCTGCTTCGCGAAAGAGGATTTGTTTTCACCCGCGTTTGTTAGTTTGTTTATTTGTTTGTGTATTTGTTGGTTGGTTGGTTGATTGCTTGTTAACTTGCCTGCTTGGTTGGTTGGTTTGCAAAATTACTCGAACAGCTGCAATCCAATCTAAGCAAATCTTGGTGGAAATGTTGATATTGGTCTGGAGCCACTGAAACCTGTTGGTTAGGATTTGATCTGGCTAACGTGGCAGATCCCAGAACGCTCGAGAAAAATTTCGTAACGTTGCAAAATAGGACATTTTCATCATTACCTCCGTAGGCAGAGGCATGTGCTCTACTGAGTGCCCTTGTTTAAGAGGCTTCTTATCATTAAGCAAGCTCTAATGTATCTTTACTCTACTCCACACAACGTTTCTTCCTCCTGAGTTTATGAGTTTGGAACTAACTTTTGAACCAGGTAAACGACAGCGCATGTACTTTAGGGAATGATTAGATCATTTCCTGTTGGGTAAACACAACTGTCTGCAACATCAATTAAAAAAGATGCAGATGTTTCTCCTTGGTCAGCGCAACCTGCACTTCTTGAATAATTTCTCTGCTAAATAATAAATGAACCCCACTTTTCATTCAAATAGTGCGTCACAGAAATTGATATGCAAGTAACTGAAAACTGATAATATAATCAAACAGACAAATGGGCAGGCATGAATTTTAATTATGTACAGGGTCTGTCTGCCTGTCTGTCCGTCTGTCCGTCTGTCCGTCTGTCTGTCTGTCTGTCTGTCTGTCTGTCTGTCTGTCTGTCTGTCTGTCTGTCTGTTTGTGCTTAACCAAACGAATGATCATAGTCCTGTTCATAATTATGTTCTTGTCGCAACTTTCAAAGAAGCAGCCAACCAGAAAGAAACTCCATTAAGGCGTTGTCTAGTCTTTAAAAAAAGCCCTTGAGGCCTCAATATGATTATAGGCTAAATCCATAACCTGACACTTGTCAGTCAGATGATGGATTTTTTTTCATTTTATATACGAGGTCCTGTCACTAGGCGGATTAATTAATAGAAACAAGAGAGAAAAGAATCAAAAGCAGAAGATCATGATGTAATCCTGATGTATGTGAAAGAATTTGTTCTGTAAGAGGTAGAGGATGTTGACTGGAGGGGACCGGCAACCGAAAAGAGTGAAGAAGCGAAATTGTCATCAATTATTGTCAAAAGAAACCACAACACTACCTTAACTAAACATTGGCTATTTTTTGGACAGGAGAAGTTTAAGACGTGAAATTGTTTGCATGTACATCTGTGTGTGAAGCCCATGAATGTGTGTCCGCGCGTCTTTGTGCATGGATACCCTAGGCAAGGTACAGAAGAGAACTTCAATAATGTCTCATATTACAGTCAAACTCAGGGTTTATGACAGATCTCAAAAGATTTCTTGGGAAATCCATGAACTGAAGGGCAATATTGATGGAATGTTTGTCCTTAGGTAAAAACGTGTCCCTGTTTACTGCCTGATAGATCTGTGTATAGTCATGGCAGTTGTAATACAAACAGAACAGAAGCTATTCTTAGAATAAAAACAGGAGGTCAGGAATGTTATCAGAGAAATTATACCAACGCAGAAAAAGACCATGTGCAGCACAATGCTTCATTGTCAGTTCTTCAAACTGCGTTAGTCGATTTCGCTGGAGAACAAGCCAGTTCGTGCTTGAACTATGAATGATGTCTTATCACTGATTCTCACACTGTACATATGAATCTTTTATTTGTTATGAAGGAGTGGTCCTCCATTCTCATATTTCATTCATCTGAGCATATCTTTCATTCCGTCTGTATTTTTTTCGTTTAGTACTTATTGCCAAGCAAGTTACCTGACTGTATTTTCTCCTTCCTGATCCTCTCTCTCTCTCTCTCTCTCTGTCACACTCTCTCTCTCTCTTTCTCACTCTTTCACTCTCGCTCTCTTTGTCGTTGCTCCCAATTGTGTCCTTGGTTGTCTCAGGATTTTCCTTCCTCATGCTATAAAGATAAGGATCTGGAGTATATTTCAACAGACTTTGTATCAAACGGCGTAACTCCTCATCCAGTTGTGAATCTTTCCTTAGACTTTGTTTTCTAGCGCATTGATAGATCGTTCTGCCCTTTGCGATGACATATCCCCCCTGTGCTGATAAACTTAAAATGTTGAAATTTTGGTTAAATGATAGTTAGATTTTTACTCGGTTCTGATTGCATCACCAGGGTTCATATAATCGAATCTGAAGACTGAGGGTTGTTGGTTCGATCCTGAGTTTAGGAGGTTTAAATTGATATGGCAATCAATTCCCACTCCTCACGCCACTCAACTGCAAATGAGTACTTGGCTTTAGAGTTGGGGGGACCAGGCGCTGCGCCGCGGCGATTAGCAATGACTTATGATTTAATTAATTTCCTAATATTGTATATGTATATGTTTGATGTGTATTGTTATATGTCATATATATTATGAATGAGATGTTATAACACTGTGTGGCATTGCAAAACAATTTCCCCCCTACGGGATAAATAAAAGTTCTGATTTCAGTTCATTTTCAATTGTTTACATTTTTCAGATGAGGAAGCCCCCTTTGAAAAAAGAGACATTGTGGTGAAAAAAGATAAATGGGTCACAGAGCTGTATGCTGTTGATTCTGTTTTGGGCAAGTAAGTTATGACAGCCACCCTTATCATCATCATCATCATCATCATTATCATCATTATCATCATTTTAAAACTGAGAAAAATATAAGCTCAACCTCAATTCAAGGAATTCATTAAAAATCTAGTTAAGAAATAAGACCGAAAACATCTTCTATACGTTTCGGCTCTAAGGCCTTCATCAATAGAATCATCATCATCATTTTCATCATACTTACAAAACATTAATCCGCACTGGATATATATGTAAGTAAAGAAAACTATAGGAATTTAATCATCATCGTCGTCGTTATAATGCGTCAACTCCAAACTATAAGAAGACGATCAGAAATAGCGTGATACTACTCTTTAAGAAATATGTGTTTTACGAAATAAAAATAAACTATCACCCCCGTTATCATTGTCCTCGTCATCATCAACATCATCGTCAACATTTATAAGTTGGATGGGGAATGCAAAATGCACGAAGATGAAAACCATCATCATCACCACAATAATTCACCAAACAACGTGCACGGCCTGACAAAAGCGGCAACTTTAAATCACCACTGTTGTGTTTAGGTACTAGTAGGTGGACACCACAGACACAAGTTTGACATTACAGTTACACAACTAATCACTACACGCAGTAACATACCAGTGCACTCTTATATTTCATTCTGATTAGTGTAACATTAAGAATATCCACGAAGCCTATCATGCTGGGATTATATATTAATAGACCGTAATCTATTTTGAGGTGGATATACAATCTTTCGATTAAATAAAAATAAAAAATCTAGCAAGCAAAATATATTAGCTAGTGACATACTGGTGTCATCATTCCAGATGTTCTACATCATGGAAAGTATTTCTGAGTTTTTCGAAAAACATTTCCGAAGACGGCAACCGCTCTAGGGGATCATAAATGCCTCCAAAAAAAAACCTCAAAAAAACAATCAATTCCTATCTTTCACTTCCTATTCCTTCTAACACAGAGGTAAATTTGGCGAAGTGAAGAAATGCCGAGAACGAAGGACGGGGCGGCAACTGGCCGCAAAGTTCATTGAGGTGAACGGACCCCAGGACCGCACAGAGGTGATGAACGAGGTGGAGATCATGAAGAGTCTACAGCACCCCAGGCTGCTACAGCTGTATGATGCCTTTGAGAACAGGGAGAGATTCTGCCTCGTCATGGAATTGTAAGTTGTTGTTGTTGTGGTGGTGGTGGTGGTGGTGGTGGTTATGTCTAGATATAAAGTTACTTCATTTTGCAACAAAGTGTGTTGCTAGTTC
>JAWQUT010000449.1:120931-200715 GCA_033807755.1 Ellobium chinense
GTTTCTTGATACTGAAAAAGTGACAATGATGAAAAATAGATAACGTCGTAACTTACATTCCTAGACAGCAGATTATTTTACAAAAGTAGGACAGTCGAATCCAGGAACGGTCTTAACACTGCAAGCTACCTCAGTGGCTTATACCTACCTGCAGATGGAACGAGAATTCGAAACATGATATTTGCTCAACATCCCACCAGTAGGTGAACATTGGTTTTCCCCCATAAAGACGACATTTGTAAGAGAGATACAGGCTTGCGTTATTCGGAAAATGCGCAGTGATGCAGAATGGTACGAAGGCCAGAGCCAAATAATTTGTCTGCGGTATGTGTGTTTATGCTAAGGTTGTGGAAGCTTATGAGGAATGTGACAGGTACGTATATTCAGTGGCGTCGCGCCATTGAAGTCAGCTGTACCAGGTGCCGACCAATACCTGCAGTTTTTCTTACCCTCCACCTCATCTCTGACTATTATGAAGTGACAGAAAACAAAACAAAACAAAAAGAAAATTTGTATGTCTAGAATAAATTATAATCAAATAATTAAAAACAAACAAAGATAGATTCGCATGGCATAGATGCCCGGAGCAACAAATGCAACGGTTCCCCTCTATGATGAAAATATGACCAGACTGGCCCCATTTGACCTATGGTTAGTCTGTCCCTAATTAAAGAGTTTTCTGCGACACATTGGTGGTCCCTTTTAGTTCAAGATCTGAGGACAGCTGATGCAGGAAAGAATCCACCCAACAAGCTTAGACAAACAAAACTAAACAGGCAACGCACCAGGTTGCACCGAGCCAAGATTGTTTCGTCTCCTTATAAAATAGGATGATTATATAATGAAACACATTGCATCTCCGCTCTTTGCTTAAACGAAGAATTAACTTTGGAACCGGTATGCTTTTATTTACTTTTAACACTGTACAAAAGGATTTACCGGTGAAAACGGTGGCACACACGATGGCACCGGGGTTTCTCATTCGCAGAGAAACAAGAAGAGGGAACAAAGGAAACTGCTGTAGGCCAGTAACATTTTGGTCTCTCTCCGCAATCCTGGATCCTTGGATCAGACGGCTTCTTCGTAGAAGACATGCATACTCGATTACAAGGACAGACTGCATCTGTCCCTTTCCGGTCTACCTCCCAACATCCTCCCCCTCCCCCCACCCCTTCTCCCTACCCTGGCATCCACTCGGAGACCATATATTAGCATACCTGTAGTTGATACTTCCTTGCAGAGAGAATCATAATCGCAAGTAATGAGTGAGAATACCTTCGTCTGCAGTTTGCTGGAAACTGACTGTCAGAAACGTGATACCTGCTGTAGCTGCAAAAATTAACCTAGACTTCCCTTGCAACTCACCACACTGAAATGGCTGTTGTTGCCTAAAAAAAAAAATGTTGAAAATAAGAGTCTGAAAAATGCGTGGAGTTGAACAAAACTTTTGTAAGTCTTGTCTAGATCTTCATGTAATCGGAATGACCATTAACTATGAGAAAAATGAGCAATGATGTTAAGAGGCAAAGATGATTCGTGTGACGGAGGAGACTAGCAGATCACAGATATGTGGACTAAGAGAATGGGACTGTGAGCAGTGGCGATTTTTTAAAATTTATTGGGACTAGGGATAGAGAGGCATGACATAACGACACCGGTCCTGGACTAGGCCAATCTAAGGCAGTTCTAAGGATACATGATCTACCAACAATAAAAAAAAAAACAACTATCCTCCACTTCGATCACTTTTTAAATGCGCGAGTGTGTGCACACACACACACACACACACACACACACACACACACACACACACACACACAAACACACCGGATTCTCTAGGCCTGTCCGGCAATTTTGCCTTTTACGTTGTCCAATAAGGTAAACCAAAAAAGAAGTTTTTGGAAATGGAAAAAAGAACCCACAGTACAACAGAAGCTTGCAGGTTTGCTAATGAAGACACCTTAAAAAATACTATTTTGAAAAGAAAAGTGTATCCACAAATAGCTAAATCTGGTTTGGTGACCTTTGTGCTTTGACCTCATCCTAAGTTCCTAATCCACAGGGTGCGAGGGCTCGAGGCTGCAGATGTACTTTCTATGACGTGAAAATGACTCATGGCCTATATAATAGATCATTGACAGGCGGATGACTTTTTGGATCTTTTAAAATGTGCAGGCCCAACGGCATTTGCCCCATGTACCCAATGATTAATCTTTCCCTGCTCTTGAGGAATACCGTCACAGCTGTTGGCTTTTTCAAAGTTACAACAGATTGACATGCATCGCTGATTTTGCTAATTTGCTCTCCGATTTGTAGCCTAGCAAAAGCTTTCATGTCATTATGTTTGTTTATGGTGTACTCATATTTTTTATAATTTCAATGTTCGTTTTCTGAATACTGTATGTTGTGGCTAAGGAGTTTTGTTGTGTTTTTTTTTTTAACCGAACGTTCAGCTGTAGTTCTGTAGCTAGGTAAAAATTCCAGTAGGCCTACCTGCTTCTTCTCCTGCTCGGTTTCTCAGCTTTACGGCAGTTTCATTGGCCTTCGCTAACAACAAAAGTGTTTGTGTATTCATGAAAACAATGATAATAAAGATGTTTCGTATTGCCAAAGTCGGCTCATCTGACATTGTACTACTAGTACTAGTACCACCCGGCAGACAGAATTAATCAAGGATATACAGTGCCACAGCTTTGTGCAGGCGCTGATCATTAGCATGTTTCACTGCCAATAAGCAAGGTACCCATTTTACAGACGGGTGGATTGATGAAAATTTGAATGGAATGCTTTCATGAAAATCATCATCTCCGACATGAAACTGCTCTCTCCCTCTACGTTCCTCCTTCTTGTTCCAACGCCCTTGTCTAATCTTCCCCCTCTCCTGTTGTAGATTTAGCTATTCAGCATTCAGCCCCCCATTTACTGCATCAGATTTAAGTGACGAGAAATGGGGTAAACTTCAAAGCACTAGAATTTTGGCACAGAGTTATCTCTCGCCTAAGTACTCAAAATTTTCTCCAGCCTGTAGAGGAATGTAAAGTGCTTATGGTCAAAATAGCTTTAACAAGGCTTTCAATGTTGAGGAAATCTGATTTTGATGGCGTCTGGAAGATAAGAATAGATTCAGGATTGTTTCCAAAAAGAAATTAGCGAGAAGAACTTCAGGAAAGGGAAGGGGTACGGATGTACCGTAATATTTTAAGACAGAAAAGACGACAGGTTGTTGGCCCAAATTCCTCCTCTTTAGAAAGTTGTTCCGGCTCTTTCTGGGTGCACTATCTGCGGAGATATTTGCAAGGTTGCGTACATCAAATAACACATTTCCCCTTCTCCTTTCCCCTCCTCCTCCCCCCTCCTCTTCTTCCTCCTCTTCCTCCAGTCCACCTCCTTGAAGACTTCAGAAGGGTCCACCTGCCTTAGACCAATCCTAGACTTTAACATTGTCGAGTCAGCCCACGTTAACTTCGACCGTAACTAATCTCTTCCGTACTGCGGATTGCTGTTTCCTCATTTATAAATCTATATATTTTTCCTCTTGAATCTGATTACTTCTTTTTTTTTTCTTCTGGTTCTAATCTAGTCAGAATGCCTTAAAATTCTAGATCAACAAAATTCCACTTATGAAAAGCACGTCCTCTCTCTCCTATTTTCGCCTTCCTCCCCTCTTTTCCGGCACACTATTCCCTATTTATGATACCTGCACCTCGATATTCATATGTTTCTATTTAAACTGCACAGAAGGGAATGAACAGCACCCCTTCCCAGACTTTCTACTCTAGTCTCAGTCTCTTTGCTCCTTCTCTTCCTGCCTCTTTCTTTCCATCATCTAAGTGCATATTAGTGCTGAACTTTTAGGCATGGCGATAATCAAGCTTCGAGTTCTAGATATCAAAATTATCGATTCTTTCGATAACCTTCGAAGCTTCCTGTATTTTTGATACTTTTCGAGACTTCCTATTCTTTCAATATTTTCGAATTCATTCGATACTTTCGAAACCCTCTACTTTCGGTACTTTTGATACTTTTCGTCTTTCGATAGCTTTGATACCGCTTAGGTCATTGTACCCGCGTTAGACAGGATAAGTGATGAAAAAAAACAACTTCAACAAAGAATAATAGTGGGGAATAAAATCCTGTGTGGGTCAGACAAACTGTCACTATATTAAAAGTGCCGGGTATCTACACTGTGTCGACATCTCAGAGGTTTAATTTCGATACTGAATCAAATCCTAGAAATTATCGATACTCAAAAACGATAGTACTCCTACTAGTGCATACCTGCGTAGGTGTTATGGTGAGCCAATTTCCCTAAGCCTAATTTCGCATCTTGCATAATCTTTGGTAAAACTCGTACCGAGCGTTGAGTGAGGGCGCCTGGGATGTTTCCACAAAGCTGCACCTTCCGCTCCAAAGGGATGAAAACCAAATGTTGAGATTCAAAACAGACTGATGAGATGCTTGAGTGCTTGACTAGACTGGATTTGCGTTATATATTAGATTTAGGTCTAACATCACGTTACATTAATGTTCATAACCGCCTCCATGTCGCTGCCGACTATTTCCCAGAGTTGCAGCACTCAGTGAAACGTTAGAAAATAAACTGACAGACTGACCATCTTGGGAAGTGTAGTTAGCTTACTGACTGCACGATTATTCGGAAGACAGCATTCTGATTAATTCTTTAACCGTGTCACGTTCTATTGATTCTCAGAAATATCAAGCCTATGCTTTTGAATCGTTTGCGGGTTGAGGAGGGGGAAGGGGGTTGGGAGTAATTTTATGACAGAACGGACGCTCAGTTGCGAACAATACATTTCTATGACACACCCACTTCTTTATTACGCAACAACAGAACTGCTGATCGTGTAAAGATGGCAACACAGCACTTAATCCAAGGCTGTAGCCTCCATTCATGTCTCGTTAAGGGTGTATAAAAAGGGCTATGCACCTAGTAGATGAGTATACGAATATACAATTACTTTCTGAGTTTATCAACAAAAGGATCAGGCAGTCACAATATTTACATGAATACCAGTCCAGTCGCCTCTTGCGTCAGATACCTTTTCTTCGAGCGTGCCAGATCATTCTGTTGTGTTTATTTGCTCTCATGTCCTCAAAACAATTAGAAGATATCAGAAGCCTAGAGCTCTTTATTGCTTGTTTGATCAGGAATGACGCGTAGTGCTCAAGACAGTGATGGGTATGAGAAGAAATAGTGACATTAGCTAAATCGGCCGCCATTACAGTATGTGTTCATGATGTATGCCTAATCTGGATAAGACTCAAGGAAAGAAGTGTTGGTATCCCACAGATGTCCGGAATCGTGATACGAGAAGGGTACAAGAGGGATGCTTTATCTATGCGAAGGGTAAACAGCAGAATGCAAGGGAAGAATTCTTCTTCCATACCCTCTTCTAAAAAATGGCAAAGAATATATGTGTTAGGTCCCTTCATAAGAAACGGCAAATCGTTGGAAGGAGGTATTTGAAATTTTCTGGGGGGCGTCTGCAGATGGCAGAACAGGAAGAGCGCCCTCTTCTGGTTCACCCCATAAAGGGATCTCAAAGGGTTGGATAGCTAGCCACTACTCTGTGCTATACAGCTGTAACTTGGTTTTCAGGATAATTGACAGGCAGTGGCCGGACGAGTAAAGCATAGAAAAGGCCCATCTCCAGCTTCGTGAGAACCTCTTTTCCAGGGGCTGCTTTACTAGTATGGCAAAAGGCCATTCGTCTGCCCGCGGGCTCTGCTAGCAATCAGACATGATGAAACAAACATCATACCCCTATCATCTCGCAGGGAAATGCACTCTCTGGCTGTAAACACTCATCCCCAGGGCTGCTGGGAAATGCTTTGATGCCCCCCCCCCCTCCAGTGAACAACATGAATCGCTCTTAACAAAAAGGTCAACGTTATTACGAAGGCAAGACAAGTGTCTCCTTGCTGCAGGCTGTTCGTCTAGGATATCCTTCGCATTACCTTTGCGGATGCTGCCATGGCGTTGTAGATTCTTTCACTGAGGTTCTGTCTCTCTTGCTGTCGTATTTACGATGTGTATCTACGTTTCTTTCATGTTGTTTTTACTCCTTCTTGTTAACCTCTTCTAAACATCATTATGTTCCCTCTTCCTTCGCCAGTTTCTCTCGTTCTGAGCGAGTAAAGAATCAAAGACAGTTTTCTTTACCTCTAACTCTTCGGTGAACAAGAGTGACGCCATCCTTAGTTTCTTCCCGCAAGAGTATTTCTATTACGTCATTTATCCACATAACAAAATGGCAGACAAGAAAAATGTGACGTTATCAGCTTGTTTTTCTTCCTGCAAATCTTCAGACAAATGTCAGGCACGCTAGTTCAACCGTTTCTGTGTGCGCAGAAAGAGCGATGAGGCGATTTTGCCGATCTACCAGATACATCTTACAGAACGGAAGTTGAGAAATTTGCTTCCTTGTCGGGAAAAGAAAGCTTTACTAAAGACAGCTAAAAACAGATCTTACAAGAAACAACCACAACAATAGCTTCCTGCTGGGTATCAAAGACAGGTGAAACTTGCATCACGATGTACCTGGGACAGACGAAAAAGAAGCATCCCGACGTGGGTATGGATAAGGCACACCTTCAAAAGTAGGCCACCCACTGCAGCCTGCTCTCTCTTGACTTGGCGCAAGTAGACTAGAAATGGAAAAAAAACAACCAGAGAAGAGGAATAAAGGATGTAGAATTAGTAAAGCTTCAAGAAGATCAGCTTTGATGCTACCATAACACAAAGGGAAGAGGAAAGGTGGAGAGGGGGTGAGGATTACTTGATACTGCAGACCTCAGAATCATCTTCGGGGAACTAGTGAAACAATGACAGTCTAGATGAATGTGTAAGAGGTGGCATACTGGTGGCGTCGAAGAGTCTTGTGACCCCAGAATTCTAAAATTTCATCATCTGCGCGCTTTTCTAAGAATGAATGGACATCAAAAGAACCCATTAAAATGAACATATTGTTCTTAATGGAGAAACACTTCCACTTCGTTTAAAACATAAGACACTGTGCGTATTTACAAGTAAAGGGCTCTTACGTAGGTGGAAATCCTTGTCCTTTATACCCTAAATCTCAGCTTTCGTTTCTGCTGTGGGATCACTATGTATTAGTATCTAAGAAGGAGTTCGCTTAATTTCTGTTCAGTCTGCATGTTTTTCCCATCCTGGAGGGACCACACCTGATATTTTGACATTTTACGAAACTTAGACACCAATGTGGCAAAAACAACTTTTTTCACGGCTGATCTTTAGGTGTAAAGAGCAAAAAAATATATAAATGGCGCTAGAAATATTTCCAGACTTCTACATCTTTGGACCAGAACAACAAAATATTACTTGACATCTAATCTTGTCTTCCACTTCCGACGTTTTCAATTTCTCATGTTTCTCTTTCTTCCACAGCCTGAAAACATCTTATGTCTCACACGTGAAGGAAACAGAATCAAAATAATCGACTTTGGCCTGGCGCGGAAGTACAGCCCCAAAGCTGATCTCAGAGTGCTCTTTGGGACGCCCGAGTTCGTGGCTCCGGAAGTTGTCAACTTTGACCCCATTTGTCCCGCCACGGACATGTGGAGCGTGGGAGTCATCTGCTATGTTTTGTAAGTCCTAATTCTTACATATTTGATGTTGTCGGGTTGTAGCTAATGAGGGGGTCCTAATGCTTGTGTCTGCTGTATAGCAGTAATGACGGTGATCTATGCAGTAACTAGGATTTCAGATGAGCCGCTTGGCACGTTGGCCAAGGTAGATAACCTCTTTTGGCGCCTTGAAACTTTTTTTCTCCCCTTCAGATCTTACGCCCATTTTAATCATATAGTTATGCCATTTGGGCAAGTATGCTAAACATGAGGCGCTAGAAGAGCTGTTGGAGTTCTTGTCATGTAGTCAAATCACTCTTAAAGGCTAGTAAATAAATTAAAAAATCCTCTTGTGGCGAGGTAAAGTGAAAGTCCAAACTGTGAAGTCCCATAACATCTAAACATAGCTATACATTTTTCACAGCAAAGTCCTATAGACTATACGCATTCCATTCAGTTTAAGATTAAGCTGCAGATGGCCGTACGGAGACAATACAGTTTCATCTTTCTTATTTTCTTGCTCCTGTGTTGAAGTTGAAGACATAATCTTTCAGCATATTCCGCAGGTAGGATAAAAGAGATAGTTATTTATACTCCATCACGAGGATGTGTTTTTGGAACAGTTGGTGTTCCGAATATTATGGAAAAGCAGGAATGCAATCAGACACTAGACAACTTCCCTCATGCTAAGGTCAATCTGTACACAAGCATTGTGTCTAGATACCTGCAACTTATTCTGTATTTACAGATTGTCCGGGTTGTCACCTTTCATGGGCGAGTCCGAGGCAGAGACCCTTTCCAACGTCACCATGGCGCAATGGGATTTCAATGCGGAGGAGTTCGAAAATATTTCCAGCGAGGCCAAGGATTTCATCTCAAAACTTTTAATCAAAGACCCTCGGTGGGTGAAGCTCAAGTCATCATCACATCATCATCATCATCATCATCATCATCATCATAAGAACTATCCCCACCATCATCACCAATCCATCATCAGAATCATCACCACCACAATCATCAACATTATGTTCTCTACACAAACATCAACACCGCCACCGTCACTACAGCCACAACACGAATGGTTAAGAGCTGTTTACAAGCTCAACTGAAAAAAAACAACTACATGTATCATGACCGGTACTCCTGGAGTTTGACTGTCATAGCGACCTTTCCGGATAACGGCTAGTGGTGACATTTGATCAGCGATTAGACCATTCTTGAAATATAGAGCTGGCTGCATCAAATACTGAGTTTAAATGTAAAGGGGCAACGAACATCTTAAATCTTATTGTCTTTGCGTCTGACATTAATTCGTTTCAACTGTTAAATATTCTAGATATTGTCTCCAATATGACTATAATGCAGAACTGGACCACTTTTCTAATCGGCACAGTTTGGTTGCAACTGCTTTTCTAATTTAAATGTTTCATCATTATCATGGAATTTTGTCTCATTTTGCAGGAAGCGATTGAAAGCATCGGATTGCCTTGAACACCAGTGGTTGAGGGTAAGTTTCTAGCACTGTTACTGTTATCAGAAGTAATGATGATGCTGGGTCGGGGATTTGAGCATGAAGAAAATGATCAATATTCTCAGAACACAAGTCAGCTATTCCATTTACGACAGTTTGCACTTTGGTTGAATACATGTACAAAACGTATTGCTCATTCCACAAATGGGAATACCATAGCTAAGCAAACTAAGGACAATCTGAAAGAAAACCTAATGTCGGAAACGAGATGTAGACCTTAGAGAGACAATGCATGACATATTCTCCCAGGAAGTCAAGGTAACTCTAAAAAGTCAGTGAAAAGTTTACTGTTTGAGATTGTTGAAATCGCGTGAAATAAATCAATGAATCAAAACAGTTATAGAAACGCATCTTGCCCATTGTCTTTGACTGAATCACAAACAAGAATTTATCCAGCTGGAAAAGATGTTTGTCCTACTACGTACAGCAGCGATAGATTGAGAAATTAAGCTGAAGATGCATTAAGTAGGTAGATAGGACCTACAAATAATGAAGGCCATGTTCTAGAGGATTAATATGAACAATGGCGATGCCCCATGACACATTTAATTCATCATACACACTTACTTAAGTTGTAAAATGTTGTAGTCCGTAACCTGCGTAAACTATTTTCCCTGCTTTGACAATCAGTAAGGCCAAATTGCAAGTTAACTTTTTTCACTTTTTTCTTTGCAGCGGTCAGTGAAGAGAGAAAGCCATCTTCCAGAACGATCTCTGTCCAAGAAAAGACTTCGAAAGTTTGTCTACAGAAGGAAGTGGCAGGTAAGCCTTCCAGAAAGTCATCATCTCTTACATCTAATGCGATGACTGTTACCTGGGACTTCAAGCACAAACCACACACCTTTACAGCTAGAGCGTAGCGCCAACAACAATTGCTTACTTGTTTTGATCTGCTGTCAGCAGTATTTTAGTAATTTTCATTCTTTATTTTGTTAGACTGTACTGTTTTCCTTTTCTCATTTAAGTGTGTGAGAGCAAGCATGCAGCTGTGTGGGATACATTTTTATTATTATTCGTAGTGCGTTCACATCATTTCACATTTTTGTTTTGTTTCGTTCATTTTATAGAAAGCCATTAACGCCATGCTGGCATTGAGAAGGATGGGTGTCTCGTTGTCATAGTAATGATTCGTGGACCAATCTTCAGACTTGGTAAGTTATGTATAAATACTCACTTTATATAGTTAGTTGTCCTTACCATTTTCTGGCCTCTACTGCTGCTGTTGATGATGACGATGATATAATTATAAGTGATGATGACGGCGACGGCTGTAGTAGTGGATACGCCGATGAAAGACTGGTACGAAGAAAATACTTTGATGACCACAGGCACCATTAATAAACAGACTTTGTTGAGAAAGACATCCGAGCAAGGATGTGCCTGATTTGCATTGATGCTGTTTCTGAAAGGCTTGTTGATAAAGATTATCATTTAAGCACACTATGGCCAACAGTTATTCTTGCAATGGAACATAATCGTGGATCTATGTTCCTTATTAAGATTTTGTCTGTCTCCATCTACCGTATGAGAAATGTTGAAAGAAATATGAAATATTAGATACATCATCGACATAACAGAAATGCTGGAAGGATGTGTTAAGTATTAAATGTAAACTGAGTTGCTTCGTGGCCTGAAACGAATTTTGAGAAAAAGCCTAAATTTCTCCTTTTTGTTTTCACTCAGATATTATGTGCTGCACTCTGGGACCTCAAATACATACCACACACCTTTAGAGCTAGAGCGTAGCCCCAGCTTGAACCACGTGTGCCTAACTGCCTCTCAGATGGACACAAGGACAGAAAAATAGGACAAGGAAATCTGTGAATGACAAGCGTAGAGCGATGGATGGCAAGAATGTAAAGGGCACAGCCTCCAATTCCTATCTGGCAAAGTTTGACCTGGATAGATAGTTATTCTTCACAATGTTATGCATGAGCACTGTAGTTAGTGAGTAGCTTAGTGATTGCGAGTTGTGAGCGAAAGATGAGTGTATAAAAACATGAAAGCTTCATCAGTCTGTAGGAAGTGACTGTGACAGAATTAATGGCACATTGTTGCCATTTCCTGGAGTATTAACGAGGCATTTGCAGCTGTCATATATGTGAAACATGACACGATGCTGGGTTCCCCAGTTAGTTCAAAGATATGCGTTTGGATGAAACGGTTGAAAGTATGGATGGTCACAGAGATGGGACGTTTGTTACCTCTTTGATATGAGGTTCTGAATGCCTCTGGGAGATTGACAGTTAAAATTTTGCACAGTGTGATGAATTCGTTTTGTTTTTGTTGTTGTTTTTTTTTAAATTTTGTTTTCCTATGTAGAGATATTTTCCTTATAAGCATAACATTATTGTGATATTCTTTGTGAAGTGTAGATGTACTGTTGTACACGCTCATTCTGAGCAGATCAGATTCTCTGGAAACATCTAGGTAGAGACTTTGGAGTTACTTCTTAATGGTGTACAATTTATTGAGAATGCATTCATCTCACATAAGCCATAAATGGAGACGTGAGCGAAAAATTGAACATACTACAGGCATCCTTTTACTAGAGTGTTTCTGGAGTAATTCTCTACCATGTGATACATCATTATGCCAAGTTTTACAATCTGACAAGTTGTGCTTTTGATCCTCGAGCACTTCTGTCAAATCAGAGATAATTTACAACATTCTGTTTCCTCCTTGACATTGACTTTCTCCATAAATTTGCAGACAGTCGCTAGATTTAATCAATATTTTATAGAGATTAATGCTTGGTCTCAAAATATTCTGGAAATATCAGGAGACTGAATCAGAAACTGTTATATGTTGTACATCATTCAGACTTTTTGTTCTGCCTAGTCTTTGCTCAGTGACATAGTGTAATAATTATTAGCTACTGTAGATTATGTAGATGGCATAGAGTATTTTGTATAATATGTATATTAACCATGTACTTGACCAAGCCCTGGGTTCAGAGGTCTACACTTGTGGTTGCAAACTTCATGGTGTCAAGCAAACAATGGCTTGACTCTGCCCAGTGATTGAGATGATTCCAATCATTCATGTGCAATTTTCCCTTCCTCTCCTGTACATTTTTTTCATTTTATATTCAATGGAATGCTTCCTGCTTCCTTGTCATTGTTTCTGCATTTAGATTGCACCAGTTCTCAGTCTATACAAAAACCATAAGAGATAAATTAAGGCTAGGGTGACCACAAAAATAAAATCAGGCCACCACACAGCCAGTGTGAAAATGACATCATTGCAGTGATTTGATATTAATGTTGCAAAGAGGGGCAACATTTGATGCTAGTATTATACTGTCATGCTGGTTATAATAAATAGCTTTGAGATCATTTTAAGGCACATCTGCCATGCGACAACAAAATACTGTATGATTGTAATTCAGATTGAGCTCTTCACATTGTTTTGTTGTCGTGTAGCAGACATGTGGCACTTCTTACTGATCCTGATAGGCATGCATATCATTTGAATCTAGAAAATACTGTGACACAAATGTCAAGTCATAACAGTAACAATGTTGCTAAATGCTTCACACCACCACATTCAGTATCATAGAGCAAAGGACATGATATATCATATTGCCCCATCTCCCCTTTTCAGTCTTATGCATTAGAAGTTTATTACTTTTCAAAATGAATTCTCCATGACACTGGTTTGTGTTAAAATGCCCCAATCCTTCCTCAGAGAACATTGAACAGTAACATAATAATGACATCTCCCAACCACTTTCTCCTGTTCCTTCACATCAACTTAGTGTATGAAGTTCATTATGCCTGTATCAAGGCATGCTGCCTTACAAAATTTCTGAATATTTCTCTACTGTAGAGTCAATTTTGCCATACTGGACTATGCATTCAAATGATAAATATTATTTTGCTATTTTTTATATATCTTCTTTACATTGTTCATGCATGCCTGTCTCTTCTACAGTATTAATGTACACTTGCAATTTGTGAAAATTTCTATATATGTATGCTTCTACTTTACATGATGTGAAGTTCATGCTTTGAGATATTTAGATCACTTGTATCCAGTGCAAATCACTGAAACATTTTTTAAAGAAGTCAGTGTTTACACACCACTGACTGATGTAGAAAAAAAATAATGAAGCATTTTTTTTTCACCTTTGATAGCATCATTTGCTATTCTGAACCAACAAAACTGTGACCTGTACTTCTTTTTGAAAAAAGTTATAACTGTCAAATGCATAAAAAACAAAAAAAAATTCTCTGACAAAGCAAGTTTTGAGTAAACTACTTTCCAAATACCTTATGTGTGAAATATCCTCGCAATCACATTTTACATGCCAAGTATTTCTGAAAATAAATTCCCATCGTCCCATGTTGTGAGCAGTATTTTTGTACCCTAATATTTTGTACAGCACAATTGTACAGCTTGTTTTCCCATGAAGCACAATGTGTCCCAAAGTATGTTTCATGTATTTCACACTTCCCTAAATCCCATTATGTGTATCATTATTCTGTAATTGTCTGTAACATGTTTCAAAGCTATTTCAACCCTAAGAAATATTGATACGGGGAATTATGAGGCTGCTATTAAGCTTGAGCCTCTTAAGCAATACCTGCGATATATAACTCTTCTCACTGACCATGGCCCATCATGCTGGTCATATGAAACCAGATTCAGCCTCTCTTGTATAGAAATACTGGAAAATAATTGTTAACAGTAGTGTCCCACTTTTAGTTTTGAAATACACTGACCATGATGCAACACTCCAACACTTTTGTAACTGACCTTTAGTTCAAAACTGACATTTGAATGTCACATAACATTTATTACTACTGTATATCCAAATACTGACAATCAAATATATGGCCACAAGTGTCAAGAGATGAAAATCTTGGACTGATATTCTGGAATTGCATTTGCATTCGCCTTAGAATTTTGACACTGGCATTGCTCAAAACGAAAGTACCTCTGTTCACTCAAATGTGTTCCATGGCCCATCATGCTGGTCATATGTAACAATAACATTTTCTCCACCATGGTTTAAAATTTCAGACCCCTGTTAGCATCAGGTCAAGATTCCTCTTAAAATATATAACAGTTAACATGATACAGAGGATTGAAGCTTTCTTTTTTTTTTTTTTTCCTGTTAAATTTCACAAATATGAGTTACTAAAGTGCTGCAGCAGGATGTTCACATGTAGATGCAGACTAGCCAGGACCAGTTTGCAATTTGGGTAGGAGTCAATATTTGTGGTGCCTTGTGATTTTATTCATTTGTGGCTGAATCTGGTTTGCAGGGTGAGTAAAATGATCAAAGTATTCATTTTGTAACGACACATTTACTAAATGTCCAATATACTGTCATGTGATTTTATGACCTGTTGAACAGGTTTCGTGTGTATATGTGGTCAACATTAATTCAGGAAGCAAGTTGACTCAATAAATACATGTAAAAATTGTGTTCAGACTTGTTCTATGGAAAGGTTGCTCCCTAGTGTTGGCTGGCCATATAAAGAGATATCTTCATCTAGATCTAGGCAATAATAGCTAGATCATGCCTGCATTGTTAAATCTTCCACTCGGTAGCTGCCATCCTGTGGTTGAATGCATCAATTTGAATTGTATTCATTCTAATGCTATATTTTCCTCATTCGAGAACCAGCAGTTTAGTTCGTAAATGGCATATAGCCTTATTGGTCATCCAGCTCTGGTGACATAATTCATTAATTCAGCATGTTAACTCCAATGCTAGACTACCATGTGGGCGAGAGTGTCTTGTTGCATCAGTGCATTATGCCAGGTTATTGCCTCACTGTGTTAGTTACTGGATGACAGCTTTGATACCAGCAGAATCAGTTTGTCATTTGCTTCTCTCAGCTGACGAGGACGTGACAAGATGATTTGATATTCATATCACCTATTTGAGTGACTAAATCCAGCTCTCGCACCACAGAGTTTATCATTTTCTGATATCTCCAAGCCTAAGTTAGCGACTTGTCTTAGGAAATAAATCATGGAAAGAGGGTGTAGATTTTTTTCTCTGATGTTAAAAAAATTTCCCTTCCTCCTTTATTGGTTATTGTATAAACTTACACTCTTAGCCACTCTGAGCATTAGTAATGTTAAATCAGGCTGTTGCACTTGATGACAGAGCAAAGAAAGATAAAATGACCTCAGCTTATCTCATGTACATAACTAGTCCCCACCTCTCCACTCCCATCCCCACCCCATCCCAACCAATCTTATGCTATTTCTACTTCACTAAATGATCTTCGGGTTCCATTTATTACTACTGTATATCCAAATACTGACAATCAAATATATGGCCACAAGTGTCAAGAGATGAAAATCTTGGACTGATATTCTAGAATCTATACATGTGCATTCGCTTTAGAATTTTGACACTGGCATTGCTCAAAAAGAAAGTACCTCTGTTCTCTCACATGTGTTCCAGGCGGTTTGGATTACTCTGAACAGTGTACTGATATTCTGTAACGAAAGCACCATGGATTTACAGTATTCTGTAAGAACAATCTTTGTGGAAGTTTGTGTGAAAAGTTGTGAATGCATAAATAAACTCTATATCTACTGAATTGTATGATTTGAGTTCTTTTCTTTTTGCATTATCACTGTCACCTGTGCCTTCTTTACCTTGTCTTGATTAAGCTAATGTAAAAACATGTTAAAAATAGAGCTCATGGGGATGCAGCTCAAAACCCTTAGTTGAAACAGGTCCTGTAAAATTTGGTCAACCAGAAAAACTGTAAAGTAAGAATGTACATGAAAGAGGAAAGGAAAGCAAATCATTATATCACCCTAGGATGGCCTAGATCATGAAATCTTGTGTCCTCCTCTCTCTCTCAACACATATTTTGTATGTGTGTGTATATGTGCTGCACTGCTTATGTTGTGGGTGTCTGGTTTTGAAGAGTGGCTGCTTTAAAAAGGAAGAGGAGGAGGTAAGAGAGGTTGATTTGCACCTCAAAACACATTATATATACAGTAACTTGTAAGTTATGTACAAACCTGAATGATAACATGACATGCAAAATATGAATCACACTAGCAAAGATAAAACTTAAGACCAAACTCTTTTACAGACTACAAAGTTTCAAGCACAATGGAATGTGCATCAGGGTTAACAGATGTGAGAAGTAGGCTCTTATCATGCATGCTAGTGAGTACAGTAAAATGACAGTTTATGAAGAGCTTATGATGAGGCCAGCAAATGAACCTCATTGTGAAATTGCTGTGCAATTACAGACACACTCAATATGCAAATGGCAGTCTATGTTCAAAGGACACGGTCCAAAATGATAAAGTAGTTGTTATTTTTCATACTGATCGTTCATACTGCTGACTGCAAGTCATAACAGTATGCTTTCCATTGACTTGGTTTGGTCACTGTGCATCTGTTTCTCACATTTTTAATTGTGAATATAGCTTTACTTCAACTGACTTCCTTGTGCAGGGTGTAAGAAAAAACACAGAAGAAACACAGCCTCAAGAGAGACAAATCAAAATAAAATACAAGGAAACTCAAGTCTTTAGTGAAGTTAGCTAACTTTCATTGGACAACATACAAAAATAGATAAATATGTGCACATACCACTTCCTGTATTGGCAATCTTGTTTCAGATAATAGCTGTAACTTATGTTGTGAGTACGAAATTTATACCAACAGCCTGGAACAATAACAATACTAGTATTCCAAGAGCTGCATTGTAAACTACATACTGTCTAGAATAAGGAACGACAGCTTACGTTGAGGACCTGCTCTTTTACTTTAAAGTAAAATCACGTGACCCAGCAGTACGTGTAACAAAGTGTAACAAATCCAGCACTTTCATAACATAGGTTGTATATATCAGATATATCAGTAAAAGATAGTAAGGGATCATACCCTTGAAACAAGACAAATGCAAGACAGACGTAACTTGAGTTTCTTCAGTAGCATCCCAGAAACAAAAATTTTGATGCTTCAGCCACATAAAGCAGACAGTGCAACATTTCGTCACATTCATAAGCAGTCCATGTATCTCATTTAAGTAAGTTTTTCAGCAATGGGGAGAAAAATTGTATTAGAAAATAAAGCCAATCTCTGGCTTTGGTGCTGCTTTTTGACCAGTGACTTTGCGATTTACTATGTCTGATGGATGAACTGGATTGTAGCAAGCTCATAAATAGTCCAGTTTTGAAATTGCCTATATCTGAGACATACAATCTGCCTATTTCTGCAATGATATGCTCCTAATCTCTGTAACACACATGAACACATCTTTCTCACATGATAACTTATACTGCTACCTTCAATATAAAACATTTTCCTTTTCTTTACAGATTATTATGAAATAATATAAATGGAACTCAGCGTGCAACATCTATATTCACAACAAAGCAATTGAGAGTTATGACTGCAGAAGACCCAGATAAGTTCTTGAATGTTTTTTGTTTGGAAAGCAATGCAAGCCCTCGACCCTGGAATATGGCTGAAGAATAAATAAAGCATAATGCAAAATATCTGAGTAAGCATCATATCAATGATTCCATTATCAAAATAATGTCAATGAAATGAAAAACATTTTTCCCATTATATGCTGCTGCCAGCATTCATAAGTAGATATGCGCCAACAGTTCTCATCGGTGTAAAATAAGTTATTCAAACTACTACATTCACATTCAAACTATCATACACAGTGCTAATTCCAGGACCACATTTTAGCCTTTTTGCATCATCTTACACAATGCTAACTACTTTACAACTTTTCAATATACAGTGCACTTATGAAGTGAGGCAGGTCCCACACCTCTTCAAGTCTACCTACATGACTCAGGTGATCGTGTAATGTCATAGCACCTACTGTGTTTTCTTTTTCCTGTTTGCATACATCTGAGTTTCACAATATATTCTTGAACAATTTTACATCACTCTTAATGATAGATACAGTGAGTTCAATGATACTGCTAGCTTCACAACCAACATCATATCCACTCAAAATGGTGACTTATGCTGCAAGACAAAAGTTGCTAGATGTTAGTGAAGTAACTGAGGGATAACGTGACTGTTTTTAAGAAAAAAAAATCTATATTTTGGATCCCTTGCTTGATAAACTTTCCAATGATACCAAGTATCATACTATAGCCTTATCATGATATTTTCAGTGAATGTTCAAAAATAAACCCATAACAGGGAATAGCCACCATGAAATAACAGCATTCAATGAGCATTTGAGTGCATCTCCATAATATAAGCACAAATCTTTTCCCACAAAGAATGAACTGCAGTGAATACAGCTGTGATTGTGCAGAGGAATGAAGACAATCAAACATTCACTGTTTCCGATGAAACTCTTCAGGCTCAAGGCATAATTTTCACATCAGGTCCACAAGACATATGGTCAAAACTGGTTGGGGGACCAACTGCAAAAAGCAATTGCCAAGTGGTCTGAAATGCTGTGGGTGCTGTTCCAAGGTTTTGTGGCCAGCCATAATTTAGAAATATATTTCTAGTTTGAATATACTGTGTTATTTATATATCTGCCACACAGCAGCCCCAAGCCTGTGACCAAGATGCAATTACGTGAAAACCAGAGAAAAGGATTTATTTAGATCTTGACCACATAAGGAATGAATGGTGAGTGCCATACACAAGTTTGACCATATTTCACCTGAGAGACTAATCTGGCCTCAAAATGATTTCAAAGTAACACATGATGTGATGATTGTACTGTAAGAGGCTGTGTTTAGCCAAGGCAGCATGGTGATTAACAAACTTATAATATAGTGACAAGAAAACTACATGGACGGATGGGCTGGAAAAATTGAAAGCTCCAAATCAAATAAGTACATCTTAACATGCTTTTCTGTTTTAAATTTATTCAGTAAGACTTGATATCTCAAACTTTCTAGTTTATCTTACAGCTGTGAATTTTTATCCAAATATAAGTTGCCTGAATCTGTGGAGTAGCATTCCCTGCTGAATGAAAGATAACAAAAGGAACTACTTCCATCTGCAAGGCCCAGTAGGGACAATATCATTTTGGTGTTTGTGTCAGTGGAAGTATCCACAAACTGAAGACAGCCAGCTCCTCTTTTTTTATCTTATTAAGAACTCACCTTTGTTCAGTAAGTGGGATCACCAGCCAAAATCTCTGGCAGGTGGTAATGTCAACCTTCTCCCAAATGTGTCTGGCTATGATTGGATAACTGCACTGTCAAGGCATGGAGAAGGAGAGGGGAGTCTGCCCCTACTAGCTGCCTTACCGCAAAGCTGCACATTTTCAAATGACTAAGCTATCAACTAGGATATATGGCAATAAGCTCACACAAAACTGAAGAGTGAGTATTTACAAAGCTTAAGTTACTTCCTTTATGATCCACAGTTTAAAACATCTGAACTTTAGGTGCAGTACATGTATTTCATTCTGTGCACATGAGGTCACAGAGTCCTACTGTGCACATGTGGTCACTGAGTCCTGTAAATAAGTTTTTGACTCTAACATGCAACCATGGTTAAAAGATCCTCAGTGCATTCAAACGATCACAGAGCATAAGGCTTGAAATAACATGTTAAGTCACATATAGTGTGTCAATGTGTATAATAAAAAATACAATCGAACAGGCCCTTCCTCACACAGACAACTATAATTTTGCAATATGTCAATCTGACACATGCACACATACATAACATTATGAAAAGTATGGTGCATTTGTGATAGACTATCTTCAGTGATCAGTTCAAAATCATCCTCCCATGCATATAAGAGCTTCACACCATCATCATAATGGCAAGACATCTCTTGCAGACCATGCAGCATGGATTCTTAATGAGGTTCTGTGTATCAATCAAACATTCTCAACAGGATATAAAGTTCCAGATTAAGTGATGGAGAAAACATAGCACTTCATGTTACATGTAATGTTCTGTTTCATAAGCATATATCATCATGCACATACCGCCTCAGTCATTTTCTGACAGAGCAGTACATAACATCTTTGTAAAATAAAATCACTGCCTAAACTTTGTAGCAGTTTAAGTTCCAAAATCAGTAACTTGTGGGATTAATTTTTCCAATTCAGGAAGTCTCATGTGAATCTGACAATGGTCTGCTTTGGTTACTTCACAATATCGAAAACCACTTTGACAGTTAAATTATGTGCAGGATGATATGCATCCCTACCAGCTCATTGACAGCCACACATTCACTCTTACAACCAGAGTTTATAATTATGAAAGAAAATTTACATTACACTGTGAAGAATTGAAAGCACACAATGTTTGAAATTCATGCCTGACAAAACTGAAGTCCAATACCATCTGTGGATTCTGATCTGTACTCTTTATCCTTCACAGTGTCTCATCAGCAGCAATAGATCAGCATAATGGTAAAGCAAAATCTGATATATCACCTTATCTGAAGACAATTACTTATCAGCCTTTGATTTTCAACATCCAGTCAGAGGGGTTCTATTTTGTCTAAACAAGGCCACCAAAGGACATAATATTCCTTAACAACTTCACCTGGAATGCTCATCTGAAGCAAAATATATGGCACTTCAAGCAAGGCACAGATAACAAGTAATTGAATGGGGTCAGCATAGAAGAAGGTTCTGCTCTAATTAACCCTTTATTTACCAGTCTAGCCATCTCTCGTGTTATTCTAAACAAGTTTACCAAGAACCCTGCAATACAGAAAGTTGTCTGCTAATAATGCACCAGCAAAATTCTGCTGAAAGTGCACCACCAACATAGAATGGATGAATGAAAGCTGTGCACCATGAAGTTCAGCACCTTCTTTCCAGGATATAATTATTATTTTAGGCACTGGAAATGCTTCCCTTTGATACACCCACACGACCAAGGAAATGGCATTCTTTTCTGCATGTACAAGCCGCATTTTCTGAAATGCTAAATAAGCAGTTCTCAGCAGCTGGATATCAATGTATGAAAACTTTAAACAATTGTCCGGAGTCTTCAATTCTAAACACTTCATGTATCTTTCCACAGATTAGTACACTCTAGATCCCGGAGATTTTTGTGACCATGAGTACCCATTTCCTTATCATGAACCTGGAAGTGATATGGTAGGATCTGGGGGTGGGGGATGGTGGGTGATCCAGTACTGTAAGTAAGGGATTAGAAAGGTAGCATTAGGTCTCCATGAAAATTATCCAGGCTCCAGAAAACTGAACAGATTTAAGAGGACTGTGCAGACTTTTTGGTTCCACTTAGTTGCTGAATATAGAGTATAAACCTGATAAGAATCTGATAAGGATTGGGGAAGAATTGATTGCGTCAACTAAATGGACACATTAATGTAGGTGACAAATTACAAAAGTTTTATCATATCAGATTTATCCTTTGATAAACAATGAGAGTTTCTTGAAAAATCCACTTGGGATAATTTGCCACCTACCATGTCAACCCTATGAACCTGAAGATATCATGGGACTACCTGAGAAGAAGGGTTATAACTATACATCAGTGCTGTCATGTCCAGGCATAGACTCCCAGCCAGAGGCACTATTTCCTAAGCCATGTCTAAGAGTTAGTCCACTATTCCTAAATCTAACAGTGTCAGGGTCGCCACTGGTCCTGGTTGCAGGACTACTTGACACAGCTCTTCTACTGGACAAGGTTTGTAATTCTTCTCTTAGACTGTTTATCAATGGCTGTGGTGATGCCCCTGGCTTGAGGCTATCTTTGACCACATCTACAACATCACCATTCTTATTCTCCCCTCTGTGGGGAGCAGTGTGACCTTGAACCTGGATGTGATGACCTCCATCTTCACGTGGGGTGATATCTGTTGGTGCAGATCTTGAAAATCGGCTTCTGTCCCCTCGACCATTCTCAAGAGCTCTCCTCTCCTCTGATTCCCCTGGTATCGATGTAGATGGGAGCATCTCCTGGAATGAGCTCATACCATAGTAAGGATCAGAGTATCTGTCCATAGACCTTGCTGGTAGTGTGCTATCATAGACAGGATTCTGTATTGTCACTTGGCTGGTGGCTGCATTGCCCTGAGATGGATGACCACTGGTGCCATTATAGCGAGATTGTGAACCTCTTCTAGACTGGCTTCCACTGGGTGGGAGGTTTGAGTCCAGATTCTTAGACTTGATGACTATGGGTTCACCAGGTTGGGTGGTGTAGTAGTTTGAGCGTAGACTGGTGGGAAGAGACTCCGTGAATGTGGAGGTGGTAAGTTTCTCTTGCTGCGGAGGGGTGGTGTTCAAGTTGGTCTGAAAGCAAGAACAGTAAATGCTTGTTAGCATATTTTAACATGTTTTGTGAATAGTGAAACAGAATGTCTTGGAAAGCAAGGGAATATTTGTCAGTAATATTTCATTATCTTTAAAAAATGTTTGAACCCAGAGCTATGGTAATCTGAATCACATTCACAAACTTTTCAAACATTTTTGAAGATGCAAAATGTTTTGAAATTTCATTTTCAGTAATAATGCCCAGACAAATCTAGATATTAAAGAGTATGCTACAGAGATGATGCTTTGTCCTTACGTATGCAGATAACAGAGTAAATAAACAGAAAAATTTGTATTAAGATAACTGAAAATTCATAAATCTATGACAAACATTCCATGGGTGTCCTCAAAGATGCCTTTTCATCACGGTAATGTATGCAAAACATATTCATATGGTAGAAGACTTTACAAAAAATACCTTCTCAGAGGCAAAAATATTTCTAAAATAACTTGAAATTTTGAAAATTTAAGAAGTTTCATTTTTGCACTTTATTTTTATCTTGCTGCTTCCACATACCTGAGCACTTGGTAATGATATTAGAGTTGTATCATCTGATGCTCTGTATGGACTCCATGAAACCATCCCCTCAGGGTCATATGGTCCATGAGAACGATGGACATACAGAGGCGTGTGTTTCTTTTCTGAAAATACATTATTCAGATATCGGGTCATTGCATATAAGTGCAATCTTGGCTGTATAATATGTTTTCATAAATGTTTATGCTAATTGCCACTGTACGCTATGACATTTCTTACAAACTCTGACATATAATTTCAATATATATTTTGGTCACATATTTGCTCACATTTTTATTTTCTATTGCGGACAGGCAAAAAATATACATGTACTAGAGACAATTATTAAAATAAAATGTTTAAACTGAAAAAGGACTCAAGAAGTTTACATCTTCTTGTTAGATTTCTCTGTCTAAACCAAGACAGCAAATTTCATTTTAACCTTGGTCTTCTCTATTATTTAACATTGCTGGCATAAACTTAGGGCAAATAATGCATTCAATTCTTTCATCTGAGCAAGGGTAACAAATTAACACTCTGGATAGCCCAGTCCATTGCTCACATTTTGATATTTAAAAAAAAACCAGAAAGTACTCACCAACACGAACATCTATCTCTGTCTTCTCTGTCTGCACAGCGTGCTCCTCCCTGCAATGACCAAAAGACATATATATATCCGTAACATGGGTTGTTTTTCTGAAATGGATAACTAAACTGCAGCTTTCTTCTTTCTATTCTGGAATTTGATTTGCACCAAAAGAGACCACTGACATCTCTGTAAAAGAAATTACTCTATTTTCTAAAAGTATCATATAAGATATCTTCTCCAATTTAACTCCTGCAAGTCATTCAGGTTAATATCTATTCAACTTATGAATGACAACTAAAAAAGAAACAAACAATAATGGCTGAGCTGACCATGGTCCAAATTAATGATGGAAGGAATGAATGAATGAACTAAGGACTGAATGAAAGGTCAGACTACTGGTGAAGGTAATTCTATCAGTCTATGCTGTGAACACCAAGCAGCTATGTCCAGTCATGGCTACCTGCTGAATGTTCCAAGAGATGATGTTGATGTCCTAATGACAAAGAGAAAAAGTTATAGTCTACATCACTGTGAGCTCAAGTATCAGTTCTGTTATTATCATAGGTTATTATCATCACAATATGGATGAAACTAGGAAATGAACAGAAAATAACTATGGTGTGTCAGAGAAGTTTGTACTTAGCATTTGAAGAACACTCCCCACACCTCAAACTTTAGCAAATACAAAAAAGAGCAGTGCTATGACAAGCAGTGCTTGTAATCTATTAATATATTCATTTGTGCCCTCTCTTTCAATTAATTTATCAGGGCATAGACATACTGCTAGGCTAGGACATGGCAAATATTATGTGCTTTAAATGTGATTTACTTCCAAACATTACCCTTAGCATGTAACTTTCAGAAGGAGGATGAAAATATTGTAAACAATTCTCCTATTGATTTTGGCAGAAGCTACATTTTCTGTGTATATATTCTTGCAGAACACATTCACCACAAGTCTGGCATCAAGTATATAAAAACACAGCATTATTTTGTAGAATTTGTTGGCTCATCCAGTATAGATATGTTATGACTGCATCAGTATCAAAGGGTCGTTCAAAGACTGGTAGGTCTAAGTATGAGCAATTGGGAAGTATGTTAGGGTCATGGATAAACACTAGGCTTACCCATGGAGATGGAACCATATTCCCATGGGAACCATATTCAATCCTTGGTAGGAACAGGTATCTATCTAGGGTTAGGTTTCTTTTGGTCTTTCTTGTCTAAATCGATCTTTGGTCAAATCTGTAGTGGCAAACTTTCCAGATATCAGTCTGGGTTCTCATTCCTCCTCCTTAATAATAATACAGGATATTACCTTACCGCTTGGTAACATAAGGAAAATGTAGGGCCTGGGAGTTCTAGGTAAGTCTGAGCTAGTGCTCCTGCATCCCTGCATGGGTGGACAGGAACTGGGGTAAAGCCTTGACTCCATAACATTACATCAGCATGAAAATTCCTTGCAAATGACACCTGGAGCGGTGCTTGGTCAAATCCCTTCCCGCACCCCATCTCTAAAAACCTCAGGGACATGAGGCCCCTTTAATCTTTCTAGAATGCTATCATGTTGTCAGGTATCTGTCAGACCAATTGGTTTTACTCATTAGTGCCATGACAAAGGCTTATATGTGTATGTAGATATCTTTGAAAGCTTAAATGTGTTTGACCAGCTTAACTCTACCCTGCCCAGATCTCAAAGGGCATGTCAACTGACAGGCATATACTGCATAGCCCGCTTATTACCGAGGTTTCAGAATACATATTCATAGCAATATTCTTCTTTAAGTCAGTGACAGATTTTGACCATAAAAAATCATTTTCATATTGATACTGTATTTCATTATCAAAATCATGTTTTCTCTCACCTTGCAGAACTAGGAGCAGAATGACTTTTGTGTGATCTTGCAGATCGTGCTGAGCTGTCTTCATCACTGCTTTGTCTTGCAGGATCCACCTTGTTTCTGCAGCAGAGAGATACATATCAATTATTAACATTACATTGGGCACTCTGGCTTCTACATGTGTTATCAGGTAACCAGACAGAGATCTACTGTGGTTCATATTAGATGTTCACTAACAGAGGTATTTCTTAGTTTCACATTATGACAGGACAAAATATTGGGATTTCATGAATTCCAAGACTACAAATCCAGCCAACTGTGGGAATAAAATGGTTTCTGATGGGTAAAACTGCACTATTTGTATTAGTAAGCAATGTAATGTTCTAGGCAATGGCTTGGTAAATGTTCAAAGAAAATCTGAGAAATAAAACAATCTGGAAACAACCATTACATTAGCAAGTTCCTAGTTGTTTACTGAACGTTTTGATTATTAAATGCAACATGGATGACTAGAAATGTTCAGTGAGATACTTCCACAGAGAAAACATTGACATGATCACTACATAAGCAACAATAAAACCAAAACCTCACTGAAATTAAATTATGCATGAAATGAAGGCAGCTGTGAGTGCAACTTCAAAATATCCCCCCATCCTCCTCCCCGAGCCCCAATCCCATTATGCCGAATATGAACACGAATCAATGGTTGCATTTCACGGAATGGCAAATGACAATATATGTGAATGACTGAATAAAGGACCAACTAAATAAATGTGACTCAAAAATTGCATTTATGGGGTGACCCAAATCAGCATATGAATAACAAACTCCACAAATTGTGGTCTACTTGTGCAGTAATACTAAACAACTCAGAATGTGAACATCCACGCACTCAAATAGCAACTATCAATACCTCTTCAGTTTCCTTACAGATGATGTGGATGAGCTAGTTAAGGAAATGAAAGCCAATATACATACATTAAGAGTATAAAATTCATAAATAAATTTTCTAAAATGAATGAAAGATAATGCAGTTATCTATAATGAGAGAAGAGGTAACTTCTAAGTTTCAATATTTGCTAAGTTCATCTCTTAACAGTGTGCAATTGTGACTTTCTTCATCAACAAAGAAACTAAATTTCTTGCTGCAGACACAGATTGATCATACCAAACAGATTTGCTGTTTATTGTGCTGTTGACAAATGTAAAAAAGTAGCGTCACATCTGCTAACAAGCTAACTGTTATCCGCTACTCTCAGTTGCCTACATTTTAAGAATGTTTTACTGTCAACAAAACAAAATTTGTGTTAAAGCTCTCTGCAGTGATGTTCGTCTAAGCCTTGCATATATGCATGAAATCTCTGACCACCTCAGCAAGGTAAAGAGAGCAAGTTGATCCAGCTAACTGGATGCTGAACTAGCAGAAGTGAAAGGAAATAAAAGAGTCCAAGTGATCAGGATCTGAAAAAAAAACATGGTGGAGGCATGAGAATGTTGACTCATAAACTGTGGAACTAGATCTACATGGGAAGTATTTTAACCTCCAATTAACTGAAAACTTTATCCATTTTGTGCTTGATCAATGCACATGGAAGAAGAACAAAGAATGTAGTCTCAGGCCACTGAAGGGCATCATAGTTTTGTCCTGACAAGTCCCAGACCCCAAGTGTTCTATAAGAAATTATGTTAGGAGACATACCCAATGCTGGATTTGCTGTGTGAGATAAGGGAGAAGGCATCATCCAACAATTTGTGCATTCTTTGCCTAGCCTCCTCTAGGGTCTCTTCTTTCTTTTCATCACTGCTGTAGGCTTCATTCTGAAGATAAAACATACTGGGATCAGTATATCCATATTTTTTTTTCCTTTCAGTAGAGATACTCTAAACTGTGCAGTCTCTAAGTAATTCAAGTTGTTTTTCAAGAATGAATATCTTATTCCTGGGAATTGCATGTGATAATATGAAAACAATCACAGGAAAGAATAGTGCACAATCATTGATCAATGTAAGCTTTTCACAGAAATTCTAGCAAGACACTGCCATGAATCTGTAAGGCTACACTACCATGCACTCAGGTATATCTGCTGCAGATTCCATCTTGATAAATTGGATTTTAAACACATTTTCATTGGGACATACTAGTGGGCCTACTCTTCATAGTGATGATCATTTTTATACTTAACCATTAAATTATCTCCATAACTTATAAAATTTGTGTGTTCTTGTACAAATATGTCCATCCATGAGTTTATGAGGTTTGAACAACAGCTTGTCAATGCCCAGCTTAATAGTCAGATAACTGTAAAACTCGCAGTTTAAGAAAGTCATGGAGTTCACTGAGAGTGTAAAATTAGTACCACAAGCTGTGAGCACATGGGGGCTACCCAAGATCTATTACATCTGATGTGAAGTGCAGCTGACTGCATTTCAAAAAACTCCACCACAGCTAAAAAAAAATGCAATAACTGGGCAGTGTGATTATGGAAACTGCTATCTTTCTGATAAATGTGAACAAATATGCTGGAAGGGTAATTAAGTGAATTACAATTTAGAGGAATCAAATATATACAGTATATGCAGTCCTACTTACATCTTCTCCTTTCTTCTCACTCTTCTCTTTCTTCTTCTTTCCTTTATCTTTATGCCTGAAATGAGAGACAGGAAGATAAATATCTGAAATTTTGTCATGATAAAGGCATAAAGTACTAGGTACTATTACAAACACCACTGCCACCAACTGCATGTTATCTTTCTTGGTATCAGATATTTCAGTTCAAGTCTACAGTGATGTCAGAGGGCAAAAATTTTCCACAGGCCTGCTTCCAAATAAAATGTTTCCTCACACTTTAACAAAGATCCTTGCACACCATAGCATGATTTGGATGGTGATTTGGCAATGGTGAGGCCAGAGATAGGAAATACAGCCAATAGCAAAAAAAGATTTGGACACCAGCTCTCCACATAAGGTCTCTATAAAGTATTGCACTGTCATCCTTTCCATTCCATTGCTCCTGAAAATTCACCTTTTATGGATCTGATTCTAAGTTTTCCAAAAATATTTGGCATTCTACCATCCCTGAGAAATATGCACACAAAACATAAAGCTTACTTTTTCTTCTCTCTATCATCTTCAGCTTCCTCTCGAGGTCCAAGCACCCTGTCAATCTCCTTTTGGGCATTCTCGTAGGCAACCTCAGTTTGATCAGCTGACTTGACTGGTGAGTCTTGCACTTTCTCCATCATCTTCTTGGCCCTTATTCTCTGTTTGTTCTTCTTCCTCTCTTCTTCTGCATTCTCTAACAGATCTCCCTCATCCTAGAAATGACAAGAAATGTAGCTTTTATTAAACAGTAGTATTTGAAAGCAGTTTAAGTGATTTAAGGCCTAGATTATTTTTGAAAAATGACTACCCCGAAAAACAGTAGCCAGCAACCACTTGGAATAGCACTGGGTTTTCTCATCTGCATGATGGTAGAGACTGATTTGTCTACGTGCTTCACAGATGTTACATAAAGTCTACACACTAAATCATGTTCCAAGTACATGGAGCCCATGTTTTGCCCATGATATTGCCCAACATAGAAGTTATTTGCATGTGGATACTGTAAACTCTTATGATACAACTAGCTGAACTGTTCACATCTCTGATATTAAACATGAGGATTAACGGCCTGAAGTTGTACTTTCAAGACTCTCCTGCTCTACTCTTCACTTCTTTTCATGTGATGCACAGATGGCAGTCCCAGGAGCAAACTTTAATATAATGGGAAAGTATGTCTTTTTGGGAAGGAGAGTGGGGGAGGTTAAAAGAGAAAAGCTTGTTTACAAACAGCAACCTACATTAGCTCCAAATTTCATGGCCTTGCTATGTTTTCATTGGTCCTGAAGTTCTGACCTAAATTATCTACACACTGATACAAAGCTGGGAAATCTAAGAAAGCTGCCAGCAACTGTATTAAAACCACACTGTATAGAATGTGAAAAATTGTTTATTTACTGGTTGTTTTAAGTACTTGGTCTTGAAACTGGTGCCCCAGCAGTCAAGACATTCTGATATCTGTTCTGCCCTTCTCCTGAGCAGCCAGTGAAGTGTTTGCATGCTGATGCCCCATAAAGTGCGAATTACAATCCTCTGGCCCTCCCTCCTTTGTAGACTTCCTTCCTATTCCTTTCTTGGGAGCTTTCAACCTTTCACTGATCTCTCCATATTCTTCCAATATCTTCTTAATCTGCTGTATATTTAAATAAATCTAAGTCTAAATCGAAGTGGATGATGTTTCCCTGTCCTTCCATCCAGTCTGCCTGCTTTTTCATTTTATTCCAACTCCACAGTGCCCATACAATTTTCTCCCACCTGAGTTCATGATAGCCCATTCTATACAAAGCCATTTTCTGTCCGTCTTCTTAAACATCCCCTATAATAGGTCTGACAAGTCTATAACCTTAAATGTGTTCCCCATCTGCTGTATGAACATGACTTACCTCCAGGGTAGGTTGAGAGGTCAGGGTGAAATCTCCTGGCTGAGTGTACATTGTTTGAGCAGTGTTTAGACTTTCCATCTGACTCTGATACACAGAGCGAATATCTGTTGAAATTGATACAAACTGATTTTAGCATAATCCAATTATTTCATGTCAAAGAAACGACATTGTAGGATCCTTCAGCTTCTTTACAAGAAAACTCTTGACTATTATGTATGACTATTATCATATAAATAAGTATAATGAATAGTCAACTTCACTTTAGACAGTCAAGGGTTCTTGGTAAGTGCTCATATGCAGGAATTACTTACCTTCCTCTGTGTCTAAAGCCTTGGTCTTCTTCTTCTTCCTCTTGGGTGAAGTCTCTTCTTCATCTGCGTCCCCTGATCCTCTCCTCTCATTCTCCACGGTCGCATCTTGGTTCTCTACAGAAGTCTGAGGACTGTTCCTGGTGGATAAAAAGATTGGCTATGAGATTTATCATTATCCTGACCAATAATTACCTAGCTTTACACATATCAGTCATATAATATATTATATGTAAAACTGAAGTTTGAACAAGGTGAACTTGTGAGGTGTGGTGAGAATTCATTCAAAGAGTTGTCCATGTCTTCAGAGAACCATTAAAATCTTTACCAATACCAGGCCCCATATAAGAATCTTGCGCATACTGAATGGTACTAGGTAGAAGCAAAAATTGTACCCTTGTGTTTTAAAACCTTGAAAGTAGGGCATATTTCTGACACAGACAAAAGACAGAAAACATCTGATGACAAGTGCCACCACATCTATAAGCTCTGATCCCACTTTGGAGGAATGCAAACATTTTCTCTTTTTGACTTTTCAATTCATGATATTTTATCTATCTTAAGCAGTGGCTTTTCATACCAACTACGTGTAGTTATGGCCATGATATAGCTTTTTAGAAACTTTTAAATCAAAAGCTGAAAAAGTATATTGTCTTTTCTCTCACATACATAGTGTCACAGTCATAGCAGTTCGCTCAAATGATTTGAGTGAGTTTTTCAGGAGAAGGAAAAACTTGTTTTATGCAACGCAAGAAAATAATGCCAAACTCAAGCTTCGGTGCTGTTTTCAACCAATGACATTGTGACTTTGTTTGTGACATCTGATGGATGTACATGTATCGGGTTGTAGCAGCTCAAAAATAGCCCAGTTTTCAGATTGCCTATCTCTGAGCTAGGCAATCTGTCTACGGCTGTAATGATATGTTCACTCACTTTTTCTTTCTGGGAGCTTTGACAGGAGGCTTCCTCTCCACTTTACTGTACAGTGGGTCCTCTTCCTCAGCCTCCTCAACAGAGTATTTCCCCTTGTGAGACTTGAAGGCTAAGGTTGATCCTTTATTTGGCTCATCTTCGACATAGTCAGCACTCTGAAAATACAAGAAACAAAATGTGAAATAAGACAGCATGAAATTAGCATCTTTGTCTTCAGAACTAATACAACTGCCCTCTAATCTGCTGACTGCATATCACTCACTAGAAGGTTTTGGGTCTTACTTAAAAAGATGGCAGAAGACACTTTCTTAGATCTATCTATGAATTGGGAAAAACATGAAATAAAGAAAAACAAAAGAACAGGACAGAATAACTCTCTTGAGGAAGCCATGACCCAAGTGTGGCTCAACCCCTTTAGAGTGTCAGGAAGTCAAAGGGCCAAAACACCAGTTAGAAGGGGGTATCTTTCTCTGAAAATCTTCTGTTGCCTTGCTCTCCATGTATGGGTGTTTCCTATCTATTTTATGTATGTTTGATATCAAATGATGCTCAGCTATTAATAAAAATAGTATGACTGTACAGAACTGTATTCTTGACATGAGAGAGAAATACAGTACATCATATGAGACAGAAATGCAAAGCATGAGCATGAGTCTTACTTGACAAGGTCCTAAAAAACCAGTGAAAGCTAAACAATATTTCTCCTTGCCTTTTTCTTTTTCTTGCCCTTTGTCTTTTTCAGTTTTGGAGGTGGAGGTTCTGGGCCCAAATATATCTCCTCATCCCTGTCTTCATCTTCAACCACCTCATGTAATTCTTCTTCCTCTTCCTCTTCCTCCTCTTCTTCTTTAACACCGTCCTTTCCATTTTTCACTGCTCTTATTTTTGCTGCCTCAGTTTGCTGAACGATGGCCTCAGGTTTGTCCACTGGACGGAGTGAGTTGGTCACTTGGACACTGCTACCTCCACAACACAATCCAGACCTTCCACTACTGACTTTGTTGTCTGAACCAACATGTTTCATTTCAACAACACCCTTCTGTTTCTTGTTGCCATCTTGTGTGCTGCTGTTTGTAATTTTTGCATCTTTGTCTCTGACTTGTTTCTTCCCAGCTCCAGTTGCTTTCTTATTCTGTACATCTGCTCCACTCGCATCCTGCTGCTGGGATATGGAATCTTTCACCTCAACACTTTTCTTTCCTCCACATAAACCTGAGGACTGCTTAGTTTGTGGCTTATCTGTTTCTTTTCTAGCATCTTCCTGTCCACTACCAGTTTTGGCTTTACTTCTAGGAGGTTGTGATGAAGCCGTGTCCTTGACTTCTACACTTTTGTTTCCTCTGCACATACCTGATGAAGTTTTGGCTGTTTCATCTTTAACTTCTTGCCTGTCAAGAGCATCTTGATTAGTTTTGGCTGCATTGCCCTTTTTCTTGGTTGGTGCCTGCTCTTGCTTTGAAACAGAATCCTTAACTTCAACACTTTTCTTTCCCTTGCATGTCCCAGAAGATGGCTGGGCAGAATTGTTGCCCTTGTTAGCTGCAGTAGTTTTCCTGGTTTCTTCACTGCCACTTTCACTCTTTGGCTTTGGTTGAGAAACTGTCACACTTTTTTCACTCTTACACAATCCTGAAGATCTGGTTGGCTGCTTGGCATTTGTGTTAGAATTGTTGACATTTTCTTTATTCTCATCTGAAACATTCTCCTTCCTGGCATCTTGTTTGTTTGCTGGGTCATTTCCCCCACCTGCTGGTGGTTGTGTGGTCAATGAGTCTTTAGTCTCCACACTTTTATTACCCCGGCAAGGCATGTTTTCTCTATTCTTGATATCCTGAGGTTAAAGAACTTTCACGTTGTTACCCGCGCATACATATGAGCTCTTCTGTTTGGCATTGAGAATCACATTATAGAACTGTCCCTTCGAAATTCCAACTAGGCTTGGTCTTGATTAGCGAATAATTATCCCTAAAACTTCTTCACCATGGTAATCGTTGGACATAATTTTGTACCAACATGACAGAAATTAAGAAAGCATAAATCACCACATCCACAGTTCATGCCCTAAATCGCGGTGGTTAGTACTCCATTAAATCTGAATCATGTTCAGGCACCGCAAAGAATTGTGCATTCCCTCCTGTACCGTTTTCTACGATATCGCTAGACCTAGTCTAGCTTCTTACAAAATATAACATTAAAAGGTTAATGACGGGAATAAAAACGTGTAGTTTTAGTGTAGACCATTCCTAAAAATACACTAAAAAAACCCCACCAATCTTCACATGCAATATGCAAGAATCTAAGTGACCGCGAACTATGAAACTACAAAGTGACCGCGAACTATGAAACTACAGTAGTGAACAACAGCGCTACACACACACACGTCTCTATAACAGAACTTTTCCTCCAGGCACAGCGGCAGCCACACACAAGATTTCTATAGGCCCTACATTACAGGTGGCACGATCGGCGTCACAGATCGATAAACTGAGAGCAGACTAAAATCACTGGCACTGGTCTAGATCTAGCCACGACCTGTTCTGGTACCTGTGCTATCATTATTCCTGCTCGTTTCGATGCTATGTTTTGGATCTTAATGAGCGGCTCATGCAACTATTATAGGCCTAATGTGCAATTTTCTCGCTCTTAAATTCGAATAGTCCTACAAAAATCTCCGATGGACAGTTTTCGAAAGAACTGTGCTTAAAGAAATCGCATGTCACAGTATTCAGTCCCATTATACAATACTGAACAGTAATAATACTCATTCTCCCCCAATTTCTCTCTTCAACCCCACCCTTTTCTCACAGGAAATGCAGTGGATAGTTCAGATTATGTAGACTATTTTTTACATGTGCATTTGAGGCTCTCGATTGCTGAACCCAAAACATAAGCATTATCCTAAACAAGACTTTACTAATGCAGAATGAATGGTCTCACTGGGGAATTAGTCAGAAAAGTAACATATACTTAACACTAAACTGTGGCTTCCTTTGTCCTTAGGTAGCAAGTCTCGACACGCGAAGCACTCTAGAATCAGTAAGAAGAGGTTTCGAGCCCATGCCAAGGGAAGTAACACGTAAAAAACGTCCAGTGAGTGGAGTTGTATACCTTTTCCCGTCTCAAAACGGTCATGCTGTGTGGTGAGCGGCAGAGATCGTGAGACAGTGGCCGTATGCACTGTGTTATGTCCCTCCCTCCCCCCGTTAGTTAACGCAATGCGGTAACACGGGAAACTCCCAAAACATTAGTACTGTTCACCGTGGTTAACACAATACGTTAATTAACGTATGGATTATGCATACGGCCACAGACAACGTACATGTACAGTAGAACCGCGATATACAGTATGCCTTGGCGCATGGGAAAAGTATGCTTAATATTGAGGCTTACTTAATATATAGAGGTTAGCGTGAATAATAAAATGACGGAACAGTAATGAATCCGCGCAGGTGAAATTCATACGTAATAGGGTTTTAAATTTTAATATCAAGGTTCCATTGAATTTATCATACCCACATCCCCAAAAAGCGGTGACGAATGATTGCGGAATTTCAGTAAAATGAGATAGCCAGATCTACCGGTCTATTCACGGCTACCAAGAAAATCAAATCTGATTTCTGACCAGCATGAAACAAACCTGGCGTTTCACGCGAAAAGCTGGCATAGTTAATTTCATAGTCATGAGCAGCGAAATGAGTATCTGTTGCTTTGTTTTGCATAGAATATGCGTTGAATAGTGGCAATATCTCATGATTCTCTTATCTAATACTTGGTTAAAGTTAGGGGAACGCGGTCTTGGAACATTCCATAGACCTTAATATTGTCTAGGAACTCTCTCGACGTGGCATCAGGCAGTGTATCATTTCTCTTTTCCAATACTGCCCCTATCTCATAAATCAGTCGGTAGATGGAAGAATCCCAGGAATTGCCCAAATCTTGTTATAATATTAGTCTATGAGAGCCCTGGAACTAAAGCCTTCTCTTCAATACCCCTCACAATTTCCCTCTCTCTGCACACACATATCTCAGGGCTGAGTAACGATACGACGCAGTGAATGAACTAGACTAGATTTTTTTTTCTCCAATCTGTGGTGTTGAGCGAAGTCTGAAGCACCCTTATTCATTTGCAGAGGAATTCCGAATGAGTCTCGTACCCGTCTCGGCGGAAATCGGGGTTAGGGATTCTCCTCGATTCCTGTCTCGATGGGGATTAGGGTTTGGGATAGGGTTAGGGTTAGGGTTAGCGGTAAGAGTTGTATTAGAAGGCATGAGTTACGATTAGGGGTGCGAGTCTCACTCGGAAATCCTTTCCTTTTTCCCACCACAGAGAACAAAAATCATATTAATAGATCACCTTGCCATCTGTATTCGAACGCATACTTCCTTGTAATACAGAATTACTGGCACCCATTGCAATTCCTTCAATAAAGAATGGGAGTATTCAAGTCTGCCCCCGCTTAGTGCTTATAATGTAGGATTTGGGGGGAGGGGTGATTGGGTTAGGGTTGTAAGAAGGTTTAGGATTAGGATTAAGGAAGAAAGAGCATCACTGGAATAATCCCTAGACGTTATATTATGTCTTTCATTTCAGCTTTCTCTTTCACAGTCCTGTCCCTAATCCAAGCGTTAGGTAGGACAGAACTTGGATGCTGCCAATAAAACAATGAAACTAGATCTGGAGTGAAATCTAGAATGATACTATTTCAATTATTCGCCACTTACAAGTCTACGGCGCACTTCCTTTCAATATTAGTATTGAAAGACAAATTATACACTGAACGGGTATACCCGCTATCCAGAAACTCCCGTGAATTTTGTCTCTGTGTGCTTGGTAGACCAGTGCCCATCAGCACCTCTCGAGTTAACTACCCGTGTGATGTATGATGAAAGAAAAACAGATGAGCAATGTGGAGTACAAGAAGGAGAAGGAGGATGGAAAAATGAAGACGAGAAAACAAAATGAAGGTGGGATGGAGGAAAAAAGAAGATATGCAGTACTTAATGGAGAGGGGTGGATTAAAAGGGCGAAAAGAAAGAACGGTGAAAGGCGAAGAAGGAATGAAAAAAAATGCTGAAAAGTAGTCTACTAAAAAAAAAAGACAAAGGGAGAAGGACAAGAAAAAATTACGGGTAAAAGGATAGCAGAGTAAAAGAGACAATGAGGACAAAGGAAGGTGAAAAGGAAGACAAGGTAATAGCAGTAAAGACTTGTACTGTGAATAATGATGCAACATCATAATAATGTTTAGGCAATTGATTACACTGGCGCCACCTGCTGACTTTCAACTTCAAGCTGAAGACCTTAATTTCCCATTGTAACAGTGTTACAAAATATGGGTTTTACGATTGCATTTAAACACTGTTACAAAATATGGGTTTTACAGTTGCCTTTGGACACTTTTAGAAAATATGGGTTTTACAGCTGTCTATGGACACTTTAACAAAATATGGGTTTATGGCTGCCTGTGGACACATTTACAAAATATATGTTTACATTGGACATTTTTGTAAAATTTGGGTTTTACAGCTGTTTATGGACACTTTTACAAAATATGGGTTTTATAGCTGCATTTGGACACTTTAGCAAAATATTGGTTTTACAGCTGTCAATTTGACGCATTCATAAAATATGGGTTTTACAGCTGCTTATGGACACTTATGCATAATATTGGTGTGACAGCTGTACAGGGCATATGCAACTGCCATTGGTACTAGAATCACATCAACACTAATACCACATTACTGGTGTCAGCTAACAAGAATGTTCACAACAACATATCAACAACAATGTGCATTGTAAAGTCATCATCATAATATTAGCAATAACAATATCAACTGCCTCAGTAACAACAACAACAACAACAACAACAACAACAACAACAACAACAACAACAACAACAAAGCAGCAACAACAACAACAACAACTCAAGAAGAAGAAGAACAACAACAACTAACAATAATAACATCAACAACAAGAATCATGACATCACCAACAATGGCAACAATAGCAGAAATAAAAACAACAACAAGAACAACAAACTCTGCAATTACCGTCATGATCTGATCATCAGCAACATTAACAATGTCAGTAACAACAGTAACAAACACAACAAAAACAGTAACAAACAACTCACCTTGCCAACTTCAGGGACTGCCACTAGCCCTGCTTCTGGCATATCTGCCACTCCAACTTTGTCTGCCGGACTTCGTTTGCAGCATCGGTCACTGCAGCAACACAGACACACAATGATGATGATTGTGGCGATGACAACAACCCCACCTATCACAGAGCCGATAATAATCCACATGGTCCAGTCTTTGCCATCATCACTCGCAGGGGTGATATATGCTGAAAATGAGAAGCTTATCAGTATAACATACTGATACTGTTGAACTGCTGGAGAACAGAGTGGCGTTTAAGAGAATGACATAGCCATCATAGATGCCTGGTTGTGTATATGTGTATGTGAGAGAGATAGAGGAGAGAGAAGGGGCTGGGGTGGGGAGGAGAGAAAGACACTGAATCTCTTATTTACTTGAGTTAGATTTAACATCCTTTTCCAGCACATTCATTGCTATTTCAGAGATACTGACTTCAACTTAGGTTAGGCTGCTGACAGCAAAGGTCTTTTAAACAGCACAAAAAGTACGCAAGGAAAAACCTTCTGCTTACAGAATATGGATGCAGGATCTTTTGCGTGAATAAGAGAGTGTAGAAAGAAAGAAATAAGAGACAGGGGAGACAGGCAGGCAGACAAACAGATAGAAATATATAGATAGGGAGATGAAGAGATAGATATAGCACGACAGAAGACAAATGGATGGTGGTAACATTATGTGAAGGAGCGATGAATTTTACACTAAATTATATGCCATTAAAGTAGGACATAAGAATTAGTCTTATCTATGTGAAATCAACTGACTAAAACTACCAGATGGAGTGACAGAACCAGACAAACACAGAGAACAACAAATGCATGTTTATGTGTCATAAGAATATAAAAAACCCAATATTTGACTAACGTTTGGCTGAGGTGCTGACCACCTGACCAGTCTGTATGGCCACTTCCTGATCGGACAACAGCTTCATCTGTTCCGTGGCTGCTGTGGCGGTCAAGAGCTGACCATTCTCTTCTACAACATGAATGACATCAACTGATGTTGTGGAACCATCTCTCTCTGCTGACACAATCTGGTGACAGAGGTGGGGGAAGGAGGGGGAAGCTATGATTGACAATATTCAGAGGTTCTCTATCTTTAGCTTGGTTTTGAGTTAAGGATGATGTTGCGACAAGGATTAGAGAAGATAAAGCAGCAGACATTATCATTATCCAGAAATTCTTTCATGTGTGCTTTATCTTTGCTGACTTTGTTCATAAGCCTCAACCAAATGCTAGATGGGAGAGTCCGGATTATTACCGATAGACTACAGTACTGCTGTGCAACAACAAAACACAGCATAATCGATATTTGGTTATATGAATAAACAGTGTTTTGTCATTGCATGACAGAGTAAAACCTCACAAATTCAAATTTTAGGGAACCAGTTCCATAATTTCAAGTTCATGAGGTGTTCAAGTTCAAGAGTAAACTTTGGTAAAGAAATACTCAGAATCAAGCATTACAATGAATATGTGACTTTTTTTGAGACGGGGTGATCAGGTGTTGATGTGTTCAACATACAAGCCAAGGTGGAGAGGATTTGGGTAAAGAAACTTGGCCAAAAACTGATTCCCTTTGTTGACAAGGTGAAGATAAACTATGCATTCTGTCTGGCGTCTCAGATATACAATTACATGTATACATGTAAAAAGTTGTTATCTGTTAATCTGTGATAATTCCAAGTAGATATGACACATTTCATACAAAATGTGATTCTGTTAGATTAAAGGATCTAGCGAGAGACAAAGGATAAAGATAGAAGGCATACTATGTAGAGATAGAAATCACTGATTCCATGCAGTGAAGACATGCTCTAGCAGTATGAAGGGCCAGAAGAAAAGAAATGGAGTGGAGGGTGAGAAGTTAAGAACGTCTGTTTTGAAGTTCAAACCAAGCCTGATAAACTGCTTACTACTGCCATTACAGTTACTGCAACTTAGCTATGAAAATACTAGCTAACATCATCATAAAGAGATCCACCTCTACTACCACCACCACTATGACTATCATCACCAGCATCACTGTCAAGCCACATCATCAAATATAACAACACACCAACACACATCCTTAACCAACTAAAATAAATGTTACATTGAATAAATCGGATCTACAAACAGTGGCAAAGCATGAACAATGGCTGTGGGCAGATTAAACAAACAAGAAATCATAACAGATGTATCAACAATACACCTTACCACAATCACAGCCACCACCACTAATCACATGAACAACCTGGCACTACCCTAACGGCAACAACCAAATGATAGAAGGAAAATATTTGAGCAGTTGCAACAAAATCAGTGCATGGATCTGAACCTTAAGTGTCATCAGTCTTATCTTCTTGCACTATCTTCACACTTTGTTTTTGTATTATCTTTTATTAAATAAAACAAATTTTCCAAAGACACTCCCTGGACTTACATTAACTTTGGTATTTGGATCCCCAGCTGCACTGGCTACTCTCTTTCTCCTGCGATGTAAAGGTTCATAAGTTCCATTCTTGATCTCTTCACTGCGTATCCTGGCCAGATGGTAACAGTTGGCCAAACCTTGCTCTAGAGGGTCCTGGAAGGCTGCAGACTGAATATCTACACTGGTCCGTACTCGGAAACCTACAACAAGTAAGAGGAACTTGTCAGATTTCATACTTTACATATTTTTGTCTTCTAAGTCTTCAAATGTCAAGTGGTGAATTTCTCCAGTGACACACTTTTTATTGTCATCAGGTCAAATCATTTCCTCAAAGCAAAATGCACCATGAATAGTCCAGAAAAGTCATGAAGATCATTGCATAAGTTTCTGGCATGAAGTAGACACATTAAATTACAGAAAATTTAATAAGTGCCAGCCTGCCTCAGAACAGACTATAACATCTTAACTTCTGGCTTAGATGTAGCTTTGTATGAAGTGAAAAGGAGGCTGCAAACTGACACTGAAAAACCTGCAAGTTATAATAATAAAGACTTTAGCACTAATTTGCCTATCTCATTCCGGAAACTTTGGGAGTGAAAACTGTACATCTAAGCTACTTCCCCAGTAAAATTCAATGTCGAGACTTTACAAATATGATGCTAATAATTACCCTGTAATAGTCCCCTCATACAATCATGTTACTGACAAAAAGACTGGAAAATAACAACAAATAGATATATTCAGAGGAAATACGTACTTGAAACTATCCAGTATTCTGTTTTATTCCCACTGTTAGCAATTGATGGTATTGTAGTGGCAGGTGTAGGAGTTGTAGATGGTGTTGATGGTGTTGAAGTTGTCACCGTGGCAGTTGCTGATGGAACTACTGATGTTGATGGTGAGACTGAAGACGGTTGCACTACTGTTGATGTGGTGCCTACTCCTGTTGTTGACTGAGACTGGAGCGATGAAGATGAAGTCAGGACCACCAGTGTTGACAGTGACTGTGCTGGAATAGTTGTTGTTGGACTGGTTGTTGATGTGATAATGATGGTGGATGATGTATCAAGAATTGAGCTTTCCTGTAAGAAATAAGAGTGACAGGCTTATGGCATGCAATTGCACAGTTTCTATCCACATCAATTTCTCAACAACTCTCAAGTACATGCTAAAAATGGTATAAGATTAAGAAGACACACACACACAAGTTTTACTAAATGGTCAAACAGAAAACATAACTGATTTCGGCTTACACCCTGGCTTCTTAAAAGTGTCTTATGGTATAGAATCATACATTATAGGGTAACTTTCTTAATTCTGGATAAACACATGGGCACAGGACCAGGACTAGTGCTAAATTTTTCAGTGCAAGCCAATGGTTTTGCACTGTTTTATGACAATAAGAGGACCTTCCATTAATCCAATGGACTGGAAAACATGAAACCTGTCAGAGCAAGGTGAAGGTGACAAACACAAGCGATACAGCATTTACTTACAGAACTGAGCAATAGTGATGAGTCTGTCTGGAATGATGATTCTGTTGTCATCTCAGATGATGGAGAGGATGAACTCACTACAGATGACAATGAAGGTGAAAAGTCTGGGGTCATCAGAGGTGATGACGAAGATGAAAACTCAGGTGTTGTCATCAGTGAAGATGAAATTTCTGATGTTATCATCAGTGATGATGACGGCAAAATGTCTGATGTCATCACAGATAATAAAGATGAAACTTCCAATGACAAGGTTGATAATCCAATATCTGTGGGTGCCAATGATTCAGAGGGGGTGATAGAAATGGCTGGCGAAATTTCAGATGTCAAAGAGGATATTTCCACAGTCGACACAAATGGGGTAGAAAAGATTTCGGAGCTGGAAGTCCCAGACTCTGTGGACATGCCGGTGATGGATGATGGCAACAAAGATGTTTCTTCATAAGAACTAACATTTTTAGTATCATATATTGTCGATATTTCCACAGTAAGCATCGTGGTTGTGGTTGCCACTTCTATGCTTAAGTTTGAGCTCATGGTGTCAGGTACAACAGAAACTGTCGCTATGGTAAATATCTCTGAACTAAACACTGGGCCTACAGTTTCTGATTCACTAATATCAAGTGCTGATGAAAATGATGTGAATAATGTGGACACATCCAAAATGGGTGACGGAAGAGTGGACACACCTTCAGAGACTGGTGCTGAGCCAGATGATCCAGGTGCAGCAGTACTGACTTCAGATGAGAATTCAGTAAAGTATGAATATGTCATTTCCTCTGACAAAGACAAAGACAACGATCCTGCTGAGCTAGATTCCAAGGCAGATGTTTCAGATACATTATGGTCAACTACAATTACTGATGAAGTTGATGAGATTTTGATCGTCTCCTCAGAAAGTGGCACTGATGGCATAATTATTTCTGAAGAAGAGTTAATGACTTGGGTCTGTGATACTTCAATACTACTTGTCATCTCTGACAGTGTGTGAAAAGTTGGTTCAGTTTCATTTTGCGAGTCCAACAAAGATGTCAATAGGGAGTATTCTGAGCCTATTGAAATATCTGGTGATAATGTTTCTGGGGTCTCTGATATTGTCTGTGATGGTAACAACAATAAACTGGTGTCATTCCCTTCAGATGGTAAAACTGGTGATGATGTTTCTGCAGGTGTCAGAGACAATGATAGTGACATTTCAGGTGATGATGGCATGAGCGACAGTGGGGTCAGTGTGGACTGCATTTCTATAGTTGTTGTTGTGGACAGCGATTCTGGAAACCCCAGGGCCGTCGAAAATGACACTGATTCTGTGATATCTGAAACCTCTGGCGTCTGGAAAGAGGTGGAATCATCAAATTCTGTAGACAGTGCTGAAAAATGCTGTGACTCTGGCACTGTTGAAAGCTGTGGTGTAGCAGTTGTTTCTAAGCTCATCTGAAAGGTGAGAGGGGGAAACAAATGAATGAATATGTATCAAGGCAATGCAACAGATACATGAGAAGACAAGCAATCTTTGCACTGGAGAAATCTTGTGTTTATCTCTAAATATAAAAAACTGAAGAGTTGGATTAGATATTAAGTGTCAGTTTTTCTTCAGCAGACACCAGTGATAAATTAGATGTAGGCCTCCATTACAATCAAATAACATTTAAGATAATATACTGAAATATTAATCCTGAAGTCATGCATGCAATTGTATTAAGTAAGTATGGTCAGGTAATTGAAATTGAAAATATTTTTTTTTACGTCTTTGTTAAAAGAAACAGTTTGTTTTCGCAGAGGTTAAATAATCCTTAGATTGGGAAGTCAGAAACATATAGACAAATCCTGCTGCTTAATGCTTATATGTAATTCTACTGCTCTCGCAAGCACCATTAAGTTTGATTGTAAGTGAACACTATCACACCTTATTAACCTTACCTCACTTACGTCCACTTGTGAAAGGATAGCTAGTTAAACATACATTGCATGCTACGCTACGGGCACTTATTTCATAACTTACTAGAGCATCTAAAAGATTCGTTTTGAAGATAATTATTTACCAAGTTTCCACATTCATGCATTCCTAATATATCATCATTATGCAATTACTGCTTTAAATGCAAAGAGAATAAAAAAAATTAAATGCCATAAATTTAAAGTATGTCCTGGAGTAATGCTCAGTAATTTTTAAACATGTACCAGACACTGCCGTTAAAAAGGCATGCTAGGAAGTGTTATATAACATCTTAAGGTAGTTTATCCTTAATTATCACTTTATAGTCTATGCACTTTGCACTGGACGAGAATTTATGTAAAGGCAACAACACTTAGATCTATGCTCGAACAATAATTCATATTACAAATTTTATCACAACCAGGTCATTTCTACCTAACGTTACTGTCTTAAATTTGGCAGTGAAATAGTGGCCACTACGCCTTGTGAAAAGCAACCTATTTGTGTTAGCCGGTGATCTCTTTGCTATCCTACATACATAGTTCATGAACCAGTTGTACTGTACATACTTACCAGCTGCCATGCGTATTATACATGCACTCTCTATCACACATATTATTATTTACAAGTAGACATGAGGTATGCTGGAACTAATATGTCAAAATGCTAGCACTGCCCATCATCGAGTCGATGGATAACTGATACTAGAGGACTACCTTAAGTAATGCTTATAACGATATAATATTTGCACCATTCAGTGGTTTGGGAATAAACAGTTATATCATCAAAATGAAGTGACTGCTCGCAGTGCACTAAACCAGGGCATCATTTGCTAATAAAAGTAATAAGATATGAATTAAAATCAACAAATTAAATTAGAAAAATAATTTACGAAAACATGTATACCATTAACTCTCATGGTTTAAGGGAAAATTGCAGCTTCGCCAATTTCCCCATTATTGTAAAATGACAATTTCTGCACATTTTGCTTGCAACAAACCTGATAAGCTCTATTTCCTTTTCATTTTTCTTCAATATTAAAGTAATATGTCTTCACAGACAATCCAAATTTCGCTGAATTCTAGGTTCACAACCCACGATTGGTGAGGGTTTAATCTAAATACAGTGAGGACTGACTGGAAGAAATTGTAGTTTCTAAAAAGCAAATGAGTCTAATGACGTGAAGAATGAGCCACATGATTATGACAGACAAGCAGGAACACTACTAATCCACAGAGTTGCATAGTATGATTAAGTGTAGCCCACTATGCTAGCAAACTACTGCTCTGGCTACATAAGGAAGTCTTAAATGTAGTACTTGTGAAACAGAATAAGGTGAGTCTGCAATGATGATAAAGCATAGACTGGTAAAAAATGCAGTGGTGTTTCTGCATTGAAAATGTAAGCACTTCCACCTTGTAAGGAGCTTTTGGCGTACAATTCATAAAATGGTGCTGCTATATGTGGTTAAAAGAAGTAACAAATCTAATTTACACCATATAGCTAAGGGCAGCACGTCGTGACTTTTGGCACGCATACACAACAAAAGAACAGCCAAACAGCAATCAGGTAGTGTAAATAGTTAGGTAACATACATTTAAAGAAAATTCTAACATTCATGAACCACAAGTAATATTTATAAAGCAAACACGACATTCAATGACCATGCATCTAGGAAGATTGATACATACAAAGTATCACAAGCGGTGGGAATAACAACTCTATTGCAGACAATTAACATTTCAAATGTGACAACAATGTAACAGTGAAAGAAACTGTTAGTAAATAAGATATACTGATTACATTAAACTATAACAAAATCTATATATTTCTAAGAAAAAATAATGACAACGTTTAAGAAAACGTGAGTCAATGTACAATGTATAGATATGTAAACTTTCTTGAATAAATGAAAGAACTTGGTAGCTACGCTAAGATCCGACATTGCAAATGAAAAAGTTGATGTGATTGAATCTGCAGTGTCACCTACGATATTTTATAAGATCTAACAAGCGTTCAGTTTAATCTGCAACATAACACACAGTGCTACGTTCTTTCGTAACGGTTGGCAACGATAAAAAATAAGCGGACTAAAGCGAGGCACCATTAACAGCCCACAAAATACTCACATAAGTCAGTCTGAACAGAGAAGAGAGCGAGGTTTCCACAGACATAGACAACACAAGCATGCTCAGACTCAGGGTACTAAACGGAGTATATGACTGAGCCGATGATGTGGGGTTCTGAGCCACAGCTTCGCTACTAGATGAGATGTCTGTTCCATTAGTGGTAACGCTTGGCTTAATGGTAAGTAAAGTGGTGAAAGATTCACTAAGGATTGACACTGAAGTCGAGTAAGTTTTGAGTGAAAAAGACTCAAGGCTTCTTGAGGTAAAACGTGGTGACGAAGGTGTAACATCTGCAAACGACGAAGTTGACAACAGCTGTAGAGTTCTTAGAGCACTTAGGGTACTTAGAGTTGCATAATTTGTTCTTGACGACATTTCCCAGCCACTGGAGATCAGGTATGGAGTTGAAGGTTCCAAGTCCGTAAAAACTGTACTGCTGGTCTCTAACCGAACAGAAGTTGTATGTTCAAGAAACACACCTGAGCTGGAGTAGGATTCAGCGGATGACGCGTCCGATTTTAAAAAAGCTGTATGCTCACCGCCAGCTGTGAAAAATACGCTGCTTGACGACATGAGCTGCATCGACGAGATGGTTGTATTTAATAACTGTTCTGAGCCGCGTATAGTCAAACTTGGCTCACTCGGAGTTACTGAACGGGAGATCTGAGACATTCTAGTGCTGAAGGAAAGTTCGGTATTAAGACTGGTTACAATCAAACTCGGAGTCGCCAACTCGGTCTCCACTAAGGACTCCTTGTATGCCGTGTGCAGCTGAACTGATGAGTACCTGTCCTCGGATATAACCGTGCTATGCACACTTATTCTTGATAACTGTTCCGATCCTGAGGTACTCACACTAGGTTCAGTGGGCACTATGTCAGTTATGGATCTGTGGAGACTGGACAGTAGTGGCAAGGATGTATAAGGACTTATGTTGCTGGTGGGAGAAGATCCACTTGAAGTCATTTCTGAGTTACTGGCAGTAATATTAATAACAGCAGGCACTAATTCGGTGGCGAAGGATGAAATAAATGATGGTGTTGAAAAAAACGACGGTAAGATGCCTGCAGACATAACTAAACTGGATACGGTGTCGTTTGGCAACAGTTCTGAGCCAGTCAGACTTGATTCATCGAACATCAAATCTGTGAATACTGCACTTGGAGTCACCAGTGACTGAATGGTTAAATGGGAAGTCTGGTGCGGGGCTACGGTAGGCAAGGTTTCTCCTGAAAACAGTCCTGGGCTACTGACAAACATACTCGGAATGGTCAGTTCTGACACCTTGGAGGATGAACTGGATGCCGACTGCTGTTGGAACAATGAGCTACTGCCGAAAGTGATTTCTGCACTGGAGGCAGTTCTCCATTGCAAAGATTCTGAGACAGTCGTGACTGAACTTAGTGCTATGGGTGTTAGCTCTGTGAAAGATGTATCAAGGCTGGTTGGCCTTTCCAGAGACATATGAGAGCTGTCAGACATACCACTAACAGCAGACACTGACTCGGTGATGGATGCAATGAGTGCTGAATGTGGCGACGATCCGATGCCTAAAGTCAAATCTAGACTGGAGTCTTTTTCACTTGGTAACAACTCCCAGTGAGTCAGACTTGGTTCACTAAACATTATATCTGTGAAAACCGCACTTGGGGTCGACATAGACTGAGGAGCTGAAGAGGAGCTTTCATCTGAAAGTGTGAGTCCTCCTGGATGTATTCCTGAGCTCATAGCAGTCATATACCCTGTTGTAAGCATTGGCTCCGTGGAAGATGTACTTGATAGGGAGTGAAGCTGGGATAATGCGTCAGTTCCGAATGAAATATCAACGCCAGAGACAGCTGTCCATTGTAGCACTTGTGAGACAGTCGCGACTGAACTTGGTTCATTGGGCGTTAGCTCTGTGAAAGATGCATCAAGATTCGATGGTCTTGCGAGAGACAAATAAGAGCTGGCAGACTTACTAATACGAGTAGTAGCAGACACTGATTCGGTGAAGGACGAAATAAATGTTGAGCGTGAAAAAGACGACACGCGGATGTCTAAAATCGTATCTAGACTGGAGAATGTTTCACCTGACAACAGTTCCTCACCAGTCAGACTTGGCTCACTAAACATTATATCTGTGAAAAACGCACCTGAAGTCGATAGTGACTGAGAAGCCGAAGAGGAACTTTGATCTGTGGGTGTGAGTTCTCCTGAATGCATTCCTGAGCTCATGGTAGTCATACTCGCGGTGGTGAGCACTGGCTCCACAGAAGATATACTTGGTACGGAGTAAAGTTGGGAAAATGAGCTGATACCGAAAGAAGTATCAGCGCCAGAGACAGTTCTCCATTGTAACAATTCTGAGACAATCGCAACTGAACTTGGTTCAATGGGCGTTAGCTCTGTGAAAGATGCATCAAGGCTCGATGGCCTTTCGAGAGACAAATAAGAACTGGCAGACAAACTAATAATGTTAGACACTGACCCGGTGAGGGACGAAACGACTGTTGAATGTGGCAAAGACGACGAGCGGATGCCCAAGGCCAAATCTAGACTGGAGTCTATTTCACTTGATAATAATTCCCAGTCAGACAGACTCGGTTCACTAGCCACTGTGTCTGTGAAAACTGCACCTGGGGTCGACACAGATTGAGGGGCTGAATTAGTGCTTTGATCTGTGGGCGCATGTCCTCCTGAATGCATTCCCGAGCTTCTAGCAGTCATACTCGCGATGGTAAGCATTGACTCCGTGGAAAATATAGTTTGTACAGAAAGAAGTTGGGTTAAGTGGTCGGTACCAAAAGCGATATTATCGAGGGAGCCAGTTCTCCAAGACAACAGTTCTGAGACAGTTCCAGTCGGACTTGGTTCAGTAGTTTTTAGCTCTGTAATCGGTGGATGAGGGCTCGATAGTCTTTCGAGATACAAAGGAGAGCTCTCAAATATCTCAGTGCTAAAAGGCCCAAATTCCGAACTACCAAGAGTCATACTCGGTGAAATTAGCACCAACTCTGTGTAAGATATGATGGACGGTGATATCGAGTGAAATGAAGGGGTGGTATCAAAAGATATAATTGTACTCGATGCAGTTCTAATTGATAATGGCTCTGAGCCAGTTGCACTCATATTTGGGGCGCTGGGCTTTACGTCTGAGGTCTCACTGCCGACGAGAATTTCACTTAATGATAACTCCGAACCTATGATAGTCACACTTGAAGCTGAAAACGGTGACTCTGTGAAGAAAATACTGGATGTTGGCTGCTGTCGGAACGATGTAGTGGGACTGATAGTTTTGTTTGATACCAGCTCTAAGCCAATTATAGTCATACTTGTTTGATAAGGCATTTCGCTTGTGAAGAATGTCATAGCACTGGACCGTGGCTGAAAAGCTGAAGGAGTACTGTGCAATATATCTGTGCTAGGCTCAAGGCCTTCTGAATCTCCTTCAGATTCAATACCAGTCGTAATCGCAATAGTCATCTTAGCTTCCACGGAAGACCCCTGGAATACCGAGAGCGTCTGGAATGACGGATTAGTGCCAGAATAAGTAGTTTTAGACACCATATCAGGACCAGTCATTTTCATGCTTGTTCCATAGGTGGAAGACGAATAGATCGCCGATAGTGTTTGTAAAGACAAAGAAATGTTCTGGGGAATGACTGTACTGGAAAATGAATCTTTGAGTGCAGTATCCGAGCCATACACAGTCATACTTGGAACAGTCAACGTTGATATTCTGACAGATGCATAGGAGGTAGATTCTGGCTGGAACGATGTGGGGGTGACTAAGCTGAGATATGATTTACTGGATAAAAGACTTGATTTCTTAACAGTCACACTTGGCTCAGTGGGACTGGAGTCTGTGAAAGACATGTTTAGACTTGCGGTTGGGTGCAAAAGTGAATGAGAACTCTCCAGCCTATCTCCAGAAGAAGGAGTTTCGCTCAGCAAAGTTTCTTGCGACTCACTGAAAGTCATGGTGGTGAGCAGTGATTCCGTGATGGCTATGGTGGATGATGACTGCAGTGAATTAAAGGCATATGACATACCTGCGCTAGATACAGTTTTGCTTGGTATTAGGTCTGATTCACTTGCCTCACTAGATATTAAGTCCGTGAAAGACGCTTGAATGGTTTGCAGGAATAGAAATGATGTATTTGTGTCCATGTCTCTGGTAATATGAAGTCCACTTGACAGCACTTCCAAGTCACTAACAGTCGTGTTGAGGATGGTTGATAATGACTCCGAAAATGACAAACTGAATGCTGAATGTAAAAAATATGATGAGTGAGTGTCTTGATGTATTTCTGAGCTGGAAACTGGTGTATGTGATAACTGTTCTGAGACAGGCACCATCAGATTCGACTCTGTTAGCATCACATCTGTGGAAGATGTGTGGAGGGTCGTCACTGGTTGGAATACTGTTGGAGAGTTTTGCAGGATACCAATGTTAGATGTAAGTCCACTTGAAAACATTTCCACGACACTTAATGCGCTCGAGAAAAAGTCCGCTGACGTACTCGCACTGAGAATCAGCTTGACGGAGGACAGCTCTAAGCCTGTTGCACTTAGTATGCTTGGTTCACTAGGCATAAAGTTTGTAAATGATGCGTTATAGGTCATGAGCGTTCGCAAAGATGGATGATAATCGAGTGGCGTATCTGTGATTGGTGTAGGTCCAATAGATATCGTGTCCGAATTGCTATCAGTCACCGTCGGAATAATTAGAACGTACTCTGTGACGGTTGCCTTGGACGCATCTTCAAACGATGACGAGTAGATGTCATGAGGCATACCCCTGCTGAAAACAGTCCCCCTGGATGACAAGTCAGAGCCAGTCGAGATAAGACTTGGCTTGCTAGATGTTATATCAGCGAAATAGTCATCCAGTGTCGACAGTGACGGAGAAGAAAGGATACCTCGTGACACATCTAAGCTGGAAAGAGATTTGCTTGGCGACGACGCTGAGCTCCCACTCGTCACATATGAAGTCAGAGATATCGAGTCTGTTGACGATGCATCTGTTACTGGCATTCCTTGATAAGACGAGTAGATGTCAGATAGCACACCGGCGCTGGAATACAGTCTACCTGAAAAATCTGAAAAATTTTCAGTGGTGGTTGTGCTTGGATTGGTAAATACTCGGTCTGTGATGAATACACCACTACTCTGCGACTGAAAAGATGAGTCGATGTGTGGGAGTATATTTGAGCTGGAGGACGTTTTATATTGTAGCCTTTCTGAATCGCTGAAAGTCATTCCCGAGGCCATAGGCGACAAGTCTCTGCTAGACAACAGTCCAGGTGACATACTTTGGCTGGAATACACATCTACCCTTGAATGTTGTTCCCTCGCTGTTTCGAAACTACTGTCAATAGAAGACAGTTCATTAATTGTTCCCGAACCACTGATACCTATCTCAGTAAAGGTTGTGTCTGTGGAGACTGTCGTGCTAGCGGACTGCAGTAGGTTAGGCATGTTGTTACCATATGGCAAAGTTAGACTGGAATAAATTCCACCGTATGGTGTCTCTGTGTCTGTAAACATGCTTGAGGTAACAGACTTGTCTGATGCTGCGGTTTGCTCAGTTGCCGCTGACACTGAATAAATGTTACTATACGGAATTTCTGTGTCCATCATAAGGATGGTATGGAAAACCAGCTCCGATACTCCCACAGATGTGATGACTACGGACTGCCGCAGTGAAGAAGGTAAGTTGGCCATGTCTAGCGTATTTGTGATTGAAAATTCACCGCTCTCCATTGTATCTATGCTACTGATTCCACTACTTGAAGATGGAGACTCTAAATCCACCGAAGATGATCTAGATATTAACAACGGTGGGATGGACAACAAACTTCTGGATTTTTCATCAACCTCTGAGTGCAGATCAGTGGATATTGTGTGTGATCTGGTAAGACCCGCATTCGGAGAGACAAGCTCGTCAGCTGGGTTAAAGCTGGAGGACAATGACAGCGTCTGATCAATGACCAAACTCTGGAATTGAATGGATTGGATGGTCTCTATTGGTGCCTCAGATGGTCTCTGGGGTGACATCTGAGAAGAGAGCGAATGGTCCATGCTGTAAGCGGAGCTAAAAACTCTTGTTACTTCAAGATCTGACAATGTATTCGGAGGCGTGCTTGATCTAGGAGAATACCAAAAAGGGTGGGAGATGTCAGGTATATATGACAAAGATGTTTCGCCCACTTTCATAGTGAAGCTTATGCTTGAATACCAGTAATCAGATAGGCTGTTGGTTGAGCTCGTGAGTGATCTATCCGCAAGAAACGCTGACTCCTCATTTGGCATTCTGGAAGAACTGCTTAAAATCTCGCTTGAGTAATCCCAGTCTGGTATTATTACGGCAGTTGAATCAATATTTAAATACTTCGTAGACCGCACGTGAGAAACTAGAGGGATTCGGGTTTTGGTTTCCTCTGAGACCGTCTTGAGCTGTGAAGAAGTAGACATATAAAGGATGTCCAATGAAGCCATATCTGAAGTCTGAAACATATATGAAATTGGTGAACTGCCACTTATCACCCTGGTAATCAGTTCAGTGTCTGACTGTGTAAACGAACCGTCGTTCATGAAGACACTTTCAGTCAATGGATTAATGTTAACGGCCAGTGATAAAGAGAGCGATCTTTCAGAGCTTGGAAATAGTCCTGTGCCGGTATGGTAGCTGGCTGACACTGTCTGAAGAAGATCCATAGTTAAACCTAGATTATAGGATGTGTGCCCTCTGATCTCGCTGGCCGCCAGCTCTGTGTCTGATATGGGAGATGAATGTATCTTCGACAAAATAGCTTCTGTATTTTGGTTTATGCTGCCGTCAAACGCAGAGATCTGGGTTAGGCTGGAGAAAGCAGCTTCCAAAACCGTGGGTATTGAAAGTGCATTTGCTTCTTCTACAACGGAGAGTGAGCTCAAATATGATTCCTGTGAGTGGATACTCGTGAGGATGGTCTGTGACGTACTCTTGAATGTCTCGTCTGAAAACGACTCACTCACGTTATTTCTCAGTGTCTCCTCTTGATCTAAAGCGGACACTGGGCTCGGCTGTATAGTCTGCAACGTATCTAGTATCGTGGCGTACGAGTTAACCTGTGACGAACTAGATGTCATCTTTGTGTATGAATTAAAGTCTGATGGATGCACTGTGGATCTGACTATGTTGCTAAATAATAATGATTCTATTAGCAAAATCGTATTGGGAACCGGAGTTTCTAGGGAGGAGGGGTGTTGGGTTTCTGTTCCCATGGTATCTGCGACGCTCAAATCAGCCTGAGATAAAACAAAGTCTTCTTGAAAGGATGCAAGTGTGTTCAAAGATACTGTTTCTATGCTTTGAGCAACTGTTTCAGTCACACCAGTAGAAAGCGGCATGGCGCTGTTAAGAAAAGTGTCTGAGTATGTGCTGAACAAGCTTAGCGTTGTTTGATTTGGGGACTCCACAGCATGGTTTGGAAAATGTGGGTTCGAAGTGACCGATTCTATTGGGGGAGAAAATTCAGAGGACCCTAAGCTCAAAGACTTTTCCGATGTCACAATGGTAAAGATGTCTGTTTCCAGTGTATCTCTGAGCGTGACGTCTTGATCTGGTATCAAGTCATCTATTTTCAAAGTTGATGTGGGAAGTATTGACAACGGGTGGTTACTGGTGGACAAAGTCATCGAGTATTCATACATAGCACTGTCAAGTGAAGCAGCTATACTCAGAACGTTGGTGCTTACCGGGTGAACTCCCGTCAGTGGTTCGTAAAATAGTGATGACGCGAGAGAAGAAACAGAAAATTGGCTAGTTAGTAAAACCCTTTCCGTTTCCGACGCAACATTTAGTAATGTGTCTGTCTCTGTGGATCTCAGGGATGTGAAGGGAGCATATGACGTCATGAGGCTGGTGTCCGATACAATCAATCCTGACGTGGATGGTGGTACGTCTTCCAGCATGCTGTACCTTGAGTTTCCGCTTTCAGTAGTTTGTGAAAACGAATCTACCTGCATAAAGCTGTTCATTATCTCCACCGAATATGTGGTTGGGGACAGCACTAATGAAGCGGCTGAGCTGAGCTCCATTCCGCTTTGGGCAGACAGTGACGTATCACTGGTCCAGATTTGGCTGAAGCTAGTAGCTGCATATGGTTCTGACGATAGTTCCAGGAGCATGGAGTTGTCAAATACGCTTACTGTAATACTGTCTGCAATTAAACTAAATCCCTTCGATGTAATTTGAGAAGCAAGCTGAGCAGAGGCAGATGGTAATGTCTCTGAGGTTTGAAGCGGAGTCATAGGGGATTCCATAATGGTAGACTCTTGGACCGCTATGGACTCAGATTTCAAACCAGTAGAAGCCAAAGGCGAGACGACACCAGATGTTCTTACGAGTTCTACTTCTGTTGTGAAGACTGTTTCCAGAGAAGGGAAAGAGTCAGAGACAAACATTGTAGTTGTAGACGACACCATGGTGGTATATATGTACTGTCCTGTGCTTTGATCAGTGTTATCCGCCGCTCTTTCCGAGTTCGCAGAAGTATGTATGAAGGATAAAATATCAGTGGAGACTTCAGTATCTAGAGGCATCAGGTCTGCGTCAGTATTCCATGCTGTCTCTAATGGCTCTAAGCTAGGACTCCTTGGAAACACAGACTCAACAAACAACAACTGTGACATCTTAGACAATTTATCATATGAGGAATCACTCGTATGCGAGTTAACAATCCAGGTAGTTGATGAATGAGTGCGAGAAGTGCCAAGCGAGCTTGAAATGTCCTTCAAATTGTCAAATACTTCATTAGACTGAGAATTAATGAATGAATCTGGGGAAACACTTATGGGCAGCATGCGGGGTGTACTGGTTTCTAGGGGAGACACGGAGGAGGGGTAAATATGGATGGGTACAGACATTGATACATAAGCATTATCTCTGACACTGCTCACCTGACTGCTTAAGAATAAGGTTTGTCCTTTTAAAGAATTTATCTGAATGTCAAGCGTTTCACTAATTTCAGGAAACAGCGATGAATCCTTCGGTAAGTCCAAAACATCAGCTGTGGTAAAGCTGAAAAGACTTAGGGGTTCTGAGGATGCCACAATCTGCTCTGTCCTGGATATTTCGAATGATGACGTGCTTTCGAGAGATTCCATTAACTCTGAGGGCACAGTTGGCAACCCCGTCATTTTAGTTTCATACGTTGTGTCGTGGCTGACGTCCATCGTGTCGAGAACAACAGTGGAATGATCGGACTGAATTTGTGCAGCATTATCGTCATACGCAGAACCTGAAGAAATGACGCTCTCATGTGGCTGAAAGAAAGCGCTCGTGACAGATGCGAAGCGATAGCTTGTTTCATCCACATAGGATCCTGATAGTGGTGTGTTAACAGCTGAATAGAAGTCTGATTTAAACAAGCTTTCAGACGAAATACTAGAAGGCGTTGCATACTCATATTCATCACTGCTCATCAGACTGCTGCTAGATGACGGAATCTGATCTCTAACAGAAGTAACAAAAATTGTATCCTGCGAGAACGGAGCACTGGCTGTTGCTAGTACATCTATCTTCTCGCTTTGAATACTCTCGGCGTTGCCTGACTCGTAGTCTGTGCCACTAAATAACGCCTCTGTCACAAGATTTAAGCGGGACTGTAACAATGTAAAACTCTCCTCCAATCCGAGGTCCGAGACAGTGTCACTATAAATCTCAAAGCTCAGAAATGATATCTGTAAAGTTGGTTGCAACATTGCAGAGAATGCAGGCGAACTCGAGTACAGTTTGGTAGTATCGATCAAGCTGGGCAGTGGCAGAGAATCAAAATGTGACAACGCAGGCGTTTCATTTATTGTCATGGTCACAACTGGGCTGTGCACAAATAAGGGAATTTCGTTGCTTGAGGCAATGTCCATGACCGGTGTTTGAAATGTGAATACCAGCGACGTCGAAATATCAACAGGCGCAAAATCAGAAACTGAAAATGGCGAATTCGCAGTTATGTGACTCAGTGGAGGAGTTTCGACATCAGCTGACACACTCTGAGTGGTCAGTACGTTCAGACTGACGCTGGTTACATCATATTCAAAATGAGAAGATGCACTGAATTCACTAACTGGGAACACTTCAAAAGTCTGGTCCCTCAACGAAGTGAGTTCTAACTGCGCCGAAGACCCCACAATCTCAGAAGAGCCGTCATCATTTCTCTCTGAAGAAACCTTACCTTGAAATGACATGTCCAAAACTGAACTAACCTCGGTGCTTAAGTACACTGATTTAGAAAAAAACATATGATCTATGGACCCATTCAAATGATATAGTTTTGTCGAAGACTGGTCGACAGATCTACTACTTTCAGTAATTGTTGCAGAGTCAAACCAATAATCCTTTGTCTTCAGTGTATCTCCCACTAACATGGTATCACTAAGTTCTGTTGCAAAGCCATCAGTATCAGAAGCAAAGTTCAGTATCACGCTTTCACTGATTTCTATCGTTGGTACGGCAGTTACTGGCAAAAATGATGACTGCAACAATACTGTGCTTTGCGTGTGGGATGCAACTTGACCGGACTGGCTAACAAGTCTATCAAATAGTGTACCCCCCATAGCGGTGATCGAGCTGAACATGACACTGACAACTTCTGTTGGAGCTATGTTAGTATTCACATCAACAGACACATGAACATCTTCAAAGCTGAACAAAGATGGTAGCAGCAAGTTTGACAATAATAATGTCGAATTAGTTGCAAAGTCTGGAGTGCTTAAAGCTGTGGCAAGCAGAGTATTGGAAATGCTTGGAAATTGTTCGGAGTAAATATTGCCAAACTGGGTGGCTGTTAAAGCAAAAGCTGTATTGTCAGTTGCACTGATAGTTTTGATAATATCAGATGATGGTGCCTCATATAGAGAGAAAGAGTTAGAGAGTGGTGGCGTAGCCGTTGTTAACATGCTAACTATATCGCTCATAAATGTATCTTCCTTTACCATCGTGGATAACGAATGTTCAAAAGTCATGCTAAAAGATGGTATAGTAAAGTGTTCATGAGTCATGCTGTCGAAAGAGGAGGTAAATTCTTCCAAAGGCATGCTGTTTGACAACGAACGGGAATGTTCCAAAAACATGCTAGACGACAATGATGCAAGCTGTTCAACTGGCATGCTAGAGGACATAATTTCAACACTCACAGAAACGGTTACACTTTGAAAATAACTCTGTTCATCCACTGTCATTGTAAAGGAAGGCATGCTGTTAACAATATCTGAGAATGTTAGTAATAGGCTAGACATGCTAGTCAAGGGAAGGTCAGAGGACGAGGGGTTACTGAGCAGAGAAGCAGATATATACTCAGAGATATGCTGCTCTGACTTGGAAGTTACAAGTGAACCAACCTGCATAGTAAATGACGATGCAACTAACTCCATTGAGGTCATCGGCTGCGTACTCGACGCAGACTCATTCACCTGGACTTCAAGGGAGGAGAATAATTCAGATGCTGAAAGCGGACTCGTCGTAAACAGCATCGTTTGCGATACTGTAGCTGTATCGTTGACTTCCGAAGACAAAGGAGTAGAAGATTCCTCAAACAGTGAAGATGTGAACTGAAATTCTGACATAAACGAAAGACTTTCTGACACTGACGATATGGGCGTAAATGCTGCTGTTTGCGAAGGTGCAATAGTTGTTTCCAGAAAATCTTGAGATATATCTGTGGATGGCTTCTCAGGAAAAGACGCCAAAGATGAGAATGAAGACTGCAAGCTGAATAACGGTTGTGTTTCAAAGGCAGATTCCTCAAGCAAAGATGATATCGTGACTGTGGCAAGAACTGATATCTGGGACTCCAATTCTGTCCCGTTCACATCAGGTTTCAAGACACTTGAGAAATGTTCGATTACAGAATCTGAAGACAGTAAATCTGAGTAGGTTGTCATTTCTGTTGAAACCTGTAAACCTGAAGGTGCAGATTCTGTCTGCGGTGTAGACGCCGTTTCGTTAAGGTCAGTGGACACAAAAGGGGGAACATTCTCAGACATCGATAAAAAGGTAGTTGATGATGGTGAGGTTAGCATATCGAGTGTTGTTTGCACACTGGAAAGTGTTTCACTGACACTGGCGAAAATCTCACTGGTAATATTATCGAGAGAGAATACTGGTGACTGCTCTGACGTCACTATATCTGTTGAAAACTGCAAATCTGTTGACGTCATGTTTTCGGGAATATCTGACATCTCCCGCGAACTTTTAAGATACTCTGATCCTGCAGTTGAATTTTGAATGTGATCCAACACCGCTGTCGACATCTCTATATATTCCGTCGTTTCTGTCAAATTTTCCGAAGCTTCTGCAGCGGTGGATACATTTTCCGGTACAATGCCATGGACTGATGAGAAAGACGGTGTCAGCAAAGTGGACGTGAACATCTCTGTGGACATAAATGACGGAGATAAGGTAAGCTCCATTGAGGACATTTCGAACCGCCCAGTATCTGAAGATATTTCTGCTGAAAGCGTCGACGGATGTAAAGACACTGTCGCAAGAATCATCTCTGTGCTAGATATGTTTGAGGTTTCAAAGATATCTGTAAACATTGTATTCGTGCCTAGATCTGCGGTTGTTACACTGGGACTTGACAGGCTTGACTGTGAAATCTGTAGAGTTTCCAAGTCAGCATAGCTTGATGAAGAGGAAATATCTACCATGGAGGCAGGCAGTATTGAGTCGTTTTCTGCCATTGAATGTGCGGTAGATATCGGCCCCACTGAAGTTACATTATCTGAGAGGACCTCTGAAGCAGCATAAACACTGGTAGGGCTGTAGGAAGTGAGAGAAGAGGATTCTGCCTTGGATGTAACCGTGATATTTATGAAAAATTCACCCGATGATGTCTCGAATATGCTTGTTGAATGCACTGGTTCTAGAGATGTCACTTCCAGAGAAACCCTATCAACTTGAGTGCCAGAAGCTTCCACCGAAAAGCTGGAAAACACCATTTCTGAGAGGGAAGTAAATGACAATGAAGAAGCTGCAACTAATGAAATAGCTGACTCTGAAGTACTCATTACAAGGCTGACTGACGGCTTCAGAGATGAGGAAGTGTTCAACATTACTGTCAGGTCTGTAACATCGGAACTGATGACTAACCCTGAGACTGCTACTGATGAGGTGGCCTCTGAAAAAGGACTAAAATCACCTGTGGGTTTTACGCTTAGGACTGTTTGTATCGCAATGTCCGTGGTAGAACTATAGACAGAAATGCTGGCATTTGTATCCACTGAACTGTCCATTCCACCGCCTATAACATCAGAAGACATCAGGGAACTCTCGTCCACAGTGCTAGAAAAGGCAGTAAATATGGACATGTCCTCAGTTTGAGACGACATCAGCGTAGTTTGCAAAGACTCAGCAATAAGAATTTCTGATAAATTCATATTGCTCTCTGACAGACTTGATTCTGCAGTCACTGTAAAAGGCATGCTGTCTAATAAAGTCACAGATGGTGTGGTAATTGATGAATCCCCTAATATTGAGAAAGCTGCTGTTAGGCTAGATTGGGAACTGAAACCATTTGTTGAAACAGAATTTTCCAAGAAGGATGAAAGCATGTTTTCACTCTCAAATGACGACGCCAAACTCAGAGTCAGTAGTGAAGAATATTTCTCAATAACAGTGGGTGTGACAGTCATATCTTGCATAGAAGAGGAATCACCTTCTTCAGCTGTTGAGAGTATCAGTCCCGAAGGGACATTTATGAAAGATGTCGTTATACTTTCAAAGTCTAAAGTGTCATTAACAAGGTCTGAAAATAACAAACTTTCTGAGCCTTTATGAGGCACTGATGATGATAATACATACACAAAACTAGATAAATCAGTTTCCACGCTTTGATTTATCACATCTAGATTTGATAACTGTGATGATATCATGCTGGGTGAGAGCAAGGAAATGTCGGAATTGTCATGCGGAATTTCAGTGCTAAATGACGTTAGAGTTTCAGATGGCATTACAGGCATGCTAATTTCAGATGCATTTCTACTTAATTTTATTTCATCACTTTGTGGCATGAAAATTTCAGTTGATGGTCTAAACATGCTTTTGTCAAACGTAGTAACTGTGGGTTCAAACGACACGTCTAAGAAAGATGCACTGTGCTGAAAAGATGAATGGTCACTTAATATATCGCTCAAACGCAACATGCTTGTCGAAATCTCTGTGTCACTCAAATCAGGGATGGATGATGCACCAGATTCAGGCATGACTGATGCACCAAAATCAGACATGGATGATGCACCAAAATCAGACATGCTAAGCTCTAGAACAGTAGTGTCAGTCGTGGTTGATCCAAACCATGTTTGTGTCGGCATGCTCACAATTTCATCAAACGTTTTCATGCTGGAGGCTAAACCAGCCTCATCACTCGAGACCAGATCATGCAAGCTGCCACTGACCTCTAGAGATGTCTGGGCTGTAATATTAGACTGAGCTGAAAATGTAGCTAGAATTTCACGTGTCATCACAGCATTGGAGTCCGCATCATGGACAACAGAGCTTGACACAGCTCCACTGGGAATTCCGAGATCCCCTGACGGGCTTGGTTCCTCTGTATGATCTGTCTCGCTTGAAACTAGCAGGATGTCTGTTATCTCGTCTGATATTCCTCGGGTAGATGGTTCTAAAGAATCTGTAAGCAAAGATAATGGAGTTAAGATATCACCAGATAAACCAGACAATGTAGTGATATTGCTTGCCTCTGAAATAGGAATCTGAGTAGGCGTGGGGTTGATCAGTGTCGCTGAGTCAAAACTTGGCAAAACAGACATCGAATCAAGGGTGACTCCTTCTTGAGAAGACCGAGACAACGAGGAGACCGGCTCCTGACTTTGTGTAGAGGTAGCTTCCACTGTCAAACCTGGTTCAGTTCCAAGTACTGGGCTGTTCATATCGGTGACATCGAGGGACACAGAGTGTACAACTTTAGACAAGCTGTGTATTTCTATGCTGCTAACATAATTCTGTGATGAGTTGAAGCTATCATCGGGTATCGGTGTTTGAATAATTGTGTCTGAGCTCTCTATCAGAACACTTGAAACTCTGGCAACTTGCGATACAGGAAGATTCGAGGCTTCAAATTCAGAAGAACTACTCCCCAGCAAAGTGACATCGGTGGAACTCTTTGCACTTTGGTCTTCTGTTGATATCACTGACATGGGTTCACTCAGACTGGTAGATAAATATACTGAAGATGCCAGCGTTGGCTCTACTTGCCCACTGATCTCCAAGGTGGTGTCCATAACAGACAGGACTGGTGTCCCTGCTGCACTGATTGAACCTGAAAATGAAGTCACGTACTTTAGTCACCTACTCGTCATGCCGTTTTTATTTTCAGATGATCAGAAATTGAAAAGAGAAAGTTGTCAATGGCAAGATGAAGACCATCGGAACAACAGACAATGACCTGTGAAACTAAAATTGATAGATCACATTAATTTACTGTGGCACTTTCAAAATGATAGAGACTGTCAAACTGTAATATAAAAAAAAATAAAAAATTAAAAGTTCCAAATTTTCGGGCAAATGTCCTCCTTCAGGGAATAAAGAAATAAGTACCACTAATTTAATTTACAATTACTTAACTATAGCACAATTTCCATGGTAAGAATAACCTTAACTGATAAGCAAGAAAAGAGATGAGTGATGAAAAATGTTTAGGCGTTGAAATGTAATGTTTTCTTAAGCAAGGTCTACATAGAGGTAAGAACTACAGATAATGAAAAGAGAAATTTGTTGCTGAAGAGCATGCTGTGAAGAAGGACATATGAGCAGAATCCTCAAATCAATGAGATTGCTCTATAAAAATATTCCAGTTTACTTCTAGACAGGTGGTTAAAAAATCGCCACTCATAGTGATATGATGAAAGAGCAAACGAGGAACACTCTCAAACCAAGCATCGTCATTAGCCACTTCCGCTTTGTTACCTTGGAACTCCGAAAATGTGGACATCAGATCGGAAACATCAGGTTTGGGTATGCCAGTCCCTGGATCAAAGACACTCCTACTGACACCATTCGCAGAGTAATCACTAGACAGTTCCACTGTTTGCACTGGCTCTAAATCTGAAAAGACTACAGAATCGATGACGGTCCGGCTTGGCGAGGGCAAGATTTGAGATGGACTTCCCAAGGGCTGGTTATCAGATGTCGACAATCCATCAAACTCTGTGGTCATTTCGGATAATGATGTTGACTGACCCTGAACAATCGCAGAACCTACGATGCTGAAGACATCAGAGTTGTCGCTATGGACAGTGTTAATCGTGTCCACAGAATGCACATGGTAGGTGTTTTGTGGATCTGGGGTTGATAAAGTCTCCAAGGGCAGTGAGGATTGAGGCTGACTTTCTACAACGGAGATACTGATGGCTTCCGGTGACTCAGGCAATTTCTCGCTTTCTAGGGGAAATGTTGATGTAGCTGAGGGATAGTTTCTCTCTAGCTGGCTAGACTCGGGCAATGAAGAGACAGAATTAATCTCGGATGCTATATCATCCCCAGCGCTGCTGCTGGAATCAAGAAATACATAATCTGAACCGGTTGGATGAATTGCGACTGCAGTGGACAGTATGGTAGATTCTGCTTGGTCTAATGGAGTACTCAAAGGGACATCTGACAACGAAGACACTTCAGAAATTTCTACTTGCAGTGAATCTGACAAACCATCTGGATTTACAGGTGAGGTTAAGACACTCGATTTTCTCTCCAAGTTTGATGATGTATCCGAAAATTTTTGAGAAGGGTTAACAATGGATAGATCGTTGGTAGGAATATTCGTTGATGAACTTGTGGAGAATACATCATTAACTTCCAAAGATGAAAGCTCTGAAATGTAAACTGCTGTAAACGAACTTGGTACAGCTGAATCAAATAGAGTCAATGGAATGTTAGACATCGAGTCTGTCTGGAATGTGTTTGACTTTGATTCATCTAGCACACTGGAAAGAACAAAACTTGTTGAAAGACTGTGGGTGGGATATACAAATTTGGAATCTTCATTATCATCAGTTTGTGTATGGTCAGCGGATGATGCTGAAGGCACAACTTGCACGAGGGTGCTGGATGAAGGGTAGGATGTTACTTGAGTAACATCAGTCAACAGTTCGGATTTAAGAGAGTCTTCTTGTGAGGGTGGTCCCAGAGTTGAGAAACTTGTCTGTGTATCTGAAAGTTTAAAAATAAAAAAAAACAAACTGAATGACGCTTTAATGCATCTGCTCACGATATTAATTGTGAAATGTATAATAATGTAATACTTCCAGATTCTTAACAGACACTTCGCAACAAGAAGCTTTTGATGGTCAAATGCAACTGCCTCTCTTGCTTGTTGTTCCATCTGACTTCCTTTCAACTCGATTTCTTGGCAAAGGATCTAAAGGGATTTTTTTTGTCATTCTATTTACGCTTCTGACTAATTCACGAAAATATAATGCCAAAATAAGTTTAAAACAAGGCATGGCTGGTAGAATCGCCTGTTTCGATATAAAGGATATTTCTGTTCAGGTGTCTTGTTCTTGCCATACATGATGATAAATAAACGCTGAACTCCGGCTGTTGTTGTTGTTGTTGTTGTTGTTGTTGTTGTTGTTGTTGTTGTTGTTGTTGATGTTGATGATGATGATGATGGTGACGAAGTTAATTAATCTTTCTGTTGCCAATTTCTTGTTGTCATCGTTTCTGTTGTTCATGCTAGTGGTCGTAGTAGTGGTGGTGGTGTTGGTGACTATGATTAAACCTTGTAGCTGTTGTGGTGGTGGCTATTTGGCGCTAGGGGTCGTAATGAAGAAGATGATAATGATGATTTTCTTAAAATTATAATGATCATGTTGGTCTCTTGTTACTCATTTAATATCTAATTTTGTACCTAGAATCAATACAACGAGTTCATGTCTGATTATAAAAGTCATATCAAATCTTTGCGTACACACATGTTCGTGCTTTGAAAAGATCAAGGCAAGTTAACAATACTGTTTTCCGTTCTCATAAAACAAACTTCATCATTCACATGCCGGCATGCAATGCACACAAACAGTCAGCGCTCGCGTATCGATTCCATCAATCTAATGACAAAGAAGAACAAGCTGAGTACGTGCATCCTGTTATTCATCTTTGCAGAGGAATCTTGTTTACTGACGTAGATTCAAGGACAGCTGTGACCAGACTCTTGCTCGAAGCGCAGTGGGACCAGGCTTGATTTATTGGACTCATTTTCTTTAATATTAGTTTGTTAACCTGTATCCCATGTTCCTATCCATCTTGTTACATGATGTTTACCCCAGAAATACAAAGCCGTCTATGACAAACGAAAATAAAAGGGTAAAGGGAAAAATGAATATGTTTGTATGTCTGTGGGAGAAAGAGGAAGCAGCAGTTGGGCTAGTCTATATGGGTTTTTCTTAAGTCACTATTGAGAACCTGGTGTCCTTATTAGGATGATAATGTCATACCATCCCTGTCAAGCTTTTGAGGATGTGTTGCCAACCGTTTTGTTTTCCATGTGCTGCTTTTCTTGTTTTTTTTTGTTTTGTATTGTTTCTTTTTTTTTGGGGGGGGGGGGGGGGNNGGGGGGGGGGGGGTTAAAACTTATGCATTTGCCATGCATATTGATATTTAATTGCATATTATGTTATTATTATGTAACCTGGGTTAAATGAGTAAGGCAAAAAGCAACTGGGACGACTTAATGAGTTTGTGTTAAGCAGGGAATAGTGCCAGACAATGTGTGTGCTAACGGAATTACACTAGATTATATTCGACAATATCCTTTCTTTCCGTTGATCCTGGTGTGGTTGGAGTTATTGTTCTTGCCCTTTCTATTGTTAGTCCTTGTAGTTTCTGCTATACTTGTGGTCTTGAAATGCTTACTTGCAGAATAGATTGCTTATTAAAAGATAGAACTCAACAGTTTAAGTCCCAGGATTCGAACCCTCGACATTTTACACTAAGCGACAGCGTTTCACCACCGAGTTCGATACAGGAATCTTGCGAAACCTGCTCCGTAAATCCCCACCATCTTTGTTGCCCTTCCCTTCCTTGTCTTTTTGTGTAGGTGTCAAGGAACTGAACATAAAGGCACAGTAACACTATCATGTATAATTCATGAATCATAAAGGTTAAACATCCCTCATTTTCGTGACAAATTAGTTTAAAATTTGTTGACTCAGGGAACAGTGACAATGTACCACATGAGTAGGGGGCGTGAAGTTTTAACATACCTGCTTTTAATTAAATGTGTGCATATGTGTACACAGCTGATGTCCTGTGGAAAAGTACATAATGTAAAGCTCATCTTTCCCACGCCAGATTCTAATGCGGGTATTAAACACGATTCTCCATTGTTGTATCCCATCACAATGTACAATCATGACTTAAAATATTCAAATCAAGTTTACATACATCCGGGCAAACAGTGAAGGAAATCTAAGAAGGATTAAGAAACTAACAACAGAATGGAACTTTGAGTGACATAAATATTTAACAGCTACAAAGCGTCCATATATTGATATCGCTAGACTGCTTCGGTTATGACTTGGGTGAATTTAGGTCAATGCTTTAAGTTAAACCTCGATAATTAGTATGCGTATGTGGATGGGAAGGAGTATACTTATTGAGGTGTCATTTTTATAGAGGTCCAAATGATAGAACAATAATGAATATATGCATGCAAATTCATACTTAATAACTAGGTATAATAAATATTGTTAAAGTGCTCAGTATTTTCGAGCTTTCGCGGACCGATATCTTTGTTTAAGGTGAAATTTTAAAATGCACGACATCGCAAATTTCATTTCTGTAGATAACACAATAGTTTCCTGGGACAAAGAAGTTTGATTCTTGAAAGCAAAAATCATATTCTCTCATATACTCTTTCATCAAATATGACCTACCAATACCACAGAGGTTGGACGATATAAAAACATGTAACTATTTTTGTTGTGACAAGAGACACACAATCTCCAGAGAAAGGATGGGCGGAGATGTAGTGTAAAGCATCTCTTAAGCTCATTCGAATTAATTAAATGGCATCAATGACCAGTGTTAACGAAGCCTTTAATCTTATTTTCTTAAGTTGAAGGACACTGGTCTCTCGCCACCTTAAGCAGCTAGAGGTGACAGGCAGATGTACACACTTGGACGGCTCATCCGCTACTGACATGGCGCTTTAGACCCATCGATGTTGACAGGGCAAACACTGGACCAGGCAAACTCCTTTTTTCTTGCCATGGATTTGTGTGGATTAGAGAAGGACCTGCGGGACATTCTGACCTAGGGCACACATTGTCACAGTTTGTATTTAGCATATCGGGCGCACTTTTCGAGGGTAGTTTAGTGCTCTAGTCTTCTCACTTCCGTGCTTCTAGCATCCTCTCTTAAGCTTCTCTCGTAGTCTCTGACGTTTCACTGACCACAAGTAGTTTCATAACAATTTAGTTGATGAAAGTAGCGTTCCCTCTCCAGAGAGAGAGATGGGGATGGAGTGAGGGTGGACATCTGTTTCGTTTTTCTTGGCTCGCTGCTGTTAAAACAGAATGAATCTTGCGTTGGCAGTTTTAGGTGTGTTCGATAATATTTTGGAAGAGTGACGTGGTTTAGTAGATTTCCCGATAGACAACATCAGAGGTGACGCCCGCCCTAATTTTATCCTGATGTGCACAAATATATAGCCAAACGCTGTGGGTCTCTTTTGTGAGTAGATATAATATATGGTGATGAAGCCAGGAAGAAAGTGATTTATAAGCCAATTACGCTGGATCAGATATATGTGTATNTCTAAGGTTATGCTAACAAAAAAAGAAGATTGCAAATCCAAACTAAGCACATCTATCAAGTCATGTCACACTTCCTACAATATGATCGGAGACGCCTAATCTGTCTAGGAGTACAGTCTCGGCATACGACATCTGAGACTGAAGTCAAACTGCCCCATGACCTAAGACTCTTGGCCCTTTGTGTGTGTGTGTGTGTGTGTGTGTGTGTGTGTGTGTGTGTGTGTGTGTGAGAGAGAGAGAGAAAGAGAGAGAGAGAGAGAGAGAGAGAGAGAGATCAATGTGTACTCCAGGTCGGACGTACTGCATTATTTTTTTCATTACTCTGTGTGTGTATGTGTGCGTGCGTGTGTATGTAAGTGTGTGTGCATGAATGTGGGTGGCGTCCTCGAGCGAGCGTGTGTGTATGTGTAGATGCGACCGATATCTGTGAGTGATTACATTCAAGATTGTAATTCATGTGCTGTTTGTTTAATGAATTCTCTGTTACGCACGTGTTCAAGGCATTTTTTCCACATGGATAAATGGTCGCTATAGACCAAAAGTGGACCATCCCACATTTGCTGTGTCTTGAGAAACTGAGGGATGAATTTTAAGTTACCACTGAGTTATAAAGACTCGTAAAAAAGAAAAGTTGGTGTCAGAAATCCCCATAGGCCAAAAATAGTAATTTAACCGATATTTATAGCAAGATCGAGTCAATATCTATTTATAGAACCTTTTACGACCAAAATCGCAAAAATGTGGGACGGCTCACTCTTGCTCTACAGCGACTAAATAAAGTTCATCTTATCTTATCTTAAATTGTCTGAATTGTTTAAATGTGAACGGCATTTTAAAAAAAAAACCAAACAGAATTTGATGACTGGCGTCCACTGAACTAATGTCTTCTAGATCTCCAGACACAAACTGCTTTGGAATGAGTATACATAAACTCCACTCTATTCCAGCCTCCGCCCCCTCCCCCAGTCTCCTCCCCCCTCCATTTTGCTGTCGTCATGATGAAAATTAAAATATCAAAAGCGCGTAATTTTTTCCCCCTATGTGTTATTCTGATGTCGATATTCACGAAAAACTGTTTATTGAAGAGAGAAAAATAGTGGTTTAATATGTGCTAAAACAGTCTACCTCATTACCTCATTCCTGGTTGATGGCTTTATGCAGTGGAACTTTGTTATCTCAAACACGAGCAACTTAATTCTCTGTTAACACATTTCCGTTCAACAGTCCCAATTGCTTTGTTCCGCAAAAAAAAAAAAAACCAACACAAAACTTTTGATGGCACACCCTGAAAAGCTTGGTTCGAAAGGAGTTCTGCTCTTTAAAATAGTTTTCCCTCCCAAGAGTTCCAGAAAAAAAGTCATATGAAAAGTCACGTGACTTATCTTTATCACGCCCTTTATCTTAGGGCGAAAAAAGTCACAAGGCAAAAAAGTCACACGAAAAAACAAAAACAAAAACAACAACATGAAGAATAAATTACAAAGAATATTGAAAAACAAAAGTTAAATTAAAAAAAAAAATCGGTGCACTCGTAACGCTACTACTTTTGCGCCCCACTTCATAAACAGTACTGTTTCAAGCGAAAAAAGTCACGTGACCTTTTATCCTAGGGAAAAAGAATATTGAAAAAACAAGAGTTTAATTTAAAAACAAGTTAAAGTAAAAGCAGCCAGGAAAAGACAGCCGACTGCCGCTGACAAAAAGTTCATCCTGTGTATCACCTCTCAAGACAGAGCAGTTTCTGTCTGATGGTGATCAAAAGATTTGCCCTACGCCGCCTTAATTTGATTTTATAAACTCTAAAGTTTATGTCTATATTTCNTTCTGATTGATGGCTTTATGCAGTGGAACTTTGTTATCTCAAACACGATCAACTTAATTCCCTGTTAACACATTTCCATTCAACAGTCCCAACTGCTTTTTTTCCGCAAAAAAAAAAACCAACACAAAACTTTTGATGGCACACCCTGAAAAGCTGACTCGAAAGGAGTTCTGCTCTTTAAAATAGTTTTCCCTTCCAAGAGTTCCAGAAAAAAAGTCATATGAAAAGTCACGTGACTTATCTTTATCACGCCCTTCATCTTAGGACGAAAAAAGTCACAAGGCAAAAAAGTCACACGAAAAAAAACACAAAAACAACAACATGAAGAATAAATTACAAAGAATATTGAAAAACAAGTTAAATTTAAAAAAAAAAATCGGTGCACTCGTTACGTTATTGCTTTTGCGCCCCACTTCATAAACAGTACTGTTTCAAACGAAAAAAGTCACGTGACCTTTTATCCTAGGGAAAAAGAATATTGAAAAAACAAGAGTTTAATTTAAAAACACGCCCCACCTCATAAACAGAATTGACATCTGAACATTTGAAATACGTTTTTGACGCATTTTTATGTCCAAGTTAAAGTAAAAGCAGCCAGGAAAAGACAGCCGACTGCCGCTGACAAAAAGTTCATCCTGTGTATCACCTCTCAAGACAGAGCAGTTTCTGTCTGATGGTGATCAAAAGATTTGCCCTACGCCGCCTTAATTTGATTTTATAAACTCTAAAGTTTATGTCTATATTTCGTTTCACAAAATATGCATAAAAGTTTCTTTTCTAACATGTGTGTCTTTTTCCTTCGTTTCACAAATACATATAGTCTACAAAATTTGTATGTTACATTAGCATTTAAATGTGTCTAAGAATGGAAGCTATGCTAGCGATCATTCCTGCATACCGAAAAGACAAGATATGACCTTTTTTTTTTCTTTGTGACTTTTCTTCCGTGTGACATTTTTTCCTAGGATAAGAAGGCACATGGCATTTTTTTTCCCGTGTGACCTTTATTCGGAACATCCCCTCCCCATTGAGGTACCTTTTACGAGATGCTCTTCAAACCTTTCCACGATGGAACAAATCTTCAAGGTCTCCGCGACCGTAAGCCAAGTATCGTGTTCATGAAGAGAAGGTAGGGCCATATTTACAGGGGGTAACAACATCACAACCCCGCGGCACTTCTTGTCAGGGTGTGTAGCGAATGGCAGAAACGGAACTGCGATTTAAAATGGCGCAACTGCCCTGGGGAAGCAAATATTTTAGCATGTCAAGATATAGAAATAATGCACCCACTTTGGTCCAATATTTGGATAACGCTCATCAGCAGTCAGGTTCATGCCAAAGGTCCGCCTCTTCCTCTTTTCAAATCCATTTTTTTTTTGGTCAAGTTATGTTAACAGGCGCCATTTTTTTTTTTGGGCCTCCTGATTCCGTCAGTTGGTCTTGAGGCAAACTAAATCTGGCGACCCTTATTATCTCAGCCAATCGTCGCTGCGTTTAGGGTGTAAAACCCACTGGATTCGGACACGACACTATACGACACGGTATGTCACGTTTTTCGGACGTAAAAGAAGCTGATTGCATCGGATTCGATGGGGTCAAACAGGTGACTACGCTGAGTCTAGGGTGTAAAACCTACTGGATCCGGACACGACACTATACAACACGGTACGTCACGCATTTGGGACTCGAATGAAGCCGATTTCATCGGATTCGACGGGGTCAAAGAGGTGACTACTGATTTTAATAGTAAATCTATGAACGCGTCACGTCAAAATTATGAAGTTATCGCACACGGGAAAGATGTGTTGCAGCGTCACGTTTTATCGTGTCGTGCCGTGTCCGCATGGGATGGATTCGCGCCTAATGAGGATATAACGGCCTGCAAGACACATACTGAATGGGACAGTAAATATGTTTTCGCGCTACAATACTTGTAATTTTGGCGGATTTCAAAAGTTATTTGTTCTGTGGAGTCTCGAGTGGGTCGTTCTAAAGACTGAGAACTTTGGAAGGACGAGGTCACTGGGAGAAAGGGCATGGGAAAATGTGGAACTCTAAAACACCTTTTCAATATGTATCACGATTTACTGCAAAACTGCAGCTGCAAAGTAAACAAATTATATATGAATGTATTATTCATCATCAAACGCAGTCACGGAAATCACGGAAATTGCTGAATGACAGCGAGTTCAAGAAATTTCATACCGTGTTATTGGCTCTGGTTTTATCTTCAGCTGTTTGTCTTGGTGTTTGTCATTCATTTCCTACCTTAGATTCCCAATAAATTGTCTTGTTGCCAGTCAAAATGAGGCGTAAGTCGCTTTTTGACTAAATCAAATTATTGATATGATAAGAAAGCTTAATGTCAGCTTCCATTAGGTGATTATTTTTGGGGGGACCTAGCATTATTCTGGTCCTAAATAAAATTGTTTAAAGTGGCAGGGGGCCACCCCCATGACATGGAAAACAATTATAAGAAAATCGCGATTGAAGAACAGTTGTATGTTTAATAATTCATCTATAATATGCCTCACAAAAACTCAGATTTATTCACAATTACTGATTTGGCCCTAAAATTTATTGTTTCTGTGTACAGACAATATTTTACTCTCGATTTCCAGAACAAACAAATTTTGATAGCAGATGGTTGTATTTATCTTCAGAGCCTGATATTTCAATTTCTAATTTGGCGACAAAAGCCTCATTTTGACGGGATCCAATACAAACAAAAAAAAATTGAGATACTGTAGCAAAGACAGAAAAGTAAGAAGCATTGCCGATATATGTTCACAATTTACGTAATTGCGTTAATATGTTTACTTGTTGTGGACTCAACTAATTTTTTCCCCCTACATGTCCCACATCTGTGAGACGGCTGTCATTAAAAATTTGTTTTGTTCCTATCGATCTTACTGAGTAGAGATGACGCCATTAGCAAATTATTTGCAGCATTCAAGATCTTATAGAATTCCTATGCTTGTTCTGGACCACATCGTATGATCGTAGCTGTTTTCTACGGTAGCAAGTGTTCTTCACAGAATTCCACTGTTTCACCCATTGTTCCATGAGATAACAACCCATGGGATCCCTCCTAGAATCAAGCTTACAAGAGTGTATTTGAGAAGCCGAGTGTTAAAATTCTCATGCAGTTCGATTGTTTAGGTAAACTCCCCCCCCCCCCCCCCNCCTCCCCTCTGCTCATAATGTGAAATTTACTCGCATCCTGTTGGATTGTTAAATTCCCATTGAAAATATTCTCGTAATTTTTAATTTTTTTTTTGTTTATCAAACTGCATCCGAACTTTTCAGCTCGTCACGGTTCTCGAAAACGCCCACCAGTAAGAATAAATCCCATGACGTGGATTGTAAACGTTTTCTTTCTCTGTCTTCATCATATCCGGACTACATACATGTATGCACTTAAGAAAATCGCGACCTGGCTCTGTAACCAGGGGCGGATTTAAGATCCGCAAGGGCCTAAGTCGTGAAACCTGCGGCCCCGTGCTCATTGTTACAGTTGAGAGAAAAAGAGAGAGAGAGAGAGAGAGAGAGAGAGAGAGAGAGAGAGAGAGAAGGAGAGAGAAGTAAAATTACACGAATGAAACTTGGAACCTACCAAGTTGTAGTAAACAACGTGGTTTCNGATAGATAGATAGATAGATAGATAGATAGATAGATAGATAGATAGATAGATAGATAGATAGATAGATAGATAGATAGATAGATAGATAGATAGATACGAGGGCATGCTGATAATTAAGTTCCGTTTGCTAATAACTCAGTCAATTTTCGTCACATCGACCTAAAATTTCCAACATATACTCTCGAACCATTTTTCTAGGCTCACCTAGAACAACAAGTTTGTGTAACGTCATTTGTGCTCATAATATAGTGACGCGCAACACGTGGTGGGGTAACCATGTTCATGAGACAATGGCGACTTCCAATGACCTTCTCATCAAACAGCGCTCTGTTATTGAGTTTTTGGCAGCTGAGGGATGTTCTGCTGCAAACATTCATGCAAGAATGAAGACAGTTTATGGTGAAATGTGCATTTCAGACTCTGCAGTTCGCAAATGGGTGAGAATTTTTAAAGGGGAAGACCCGAGAGAGACAATTGTGCGTGATCGAAAGCGTTCGGGTAGGCCCCTTTCCGCATCGGACACGGCTCATCGAGAGAAAGTTGACTGCATGATTAGGGCAAATCGAAGGGTCAAACAAAAGGAAATTGCCGATGAAGTAGGCATTTCGAAAGAACGAGTGCACCATATCGTCACAACTGTACTGGGTTACCGAAAAGTCTCTGCCCGTTGGGTCCCAAGACAGCTCACTGCAGAGATGAAAGCGCAGAGAAAGGACATGTGTACTCAACTCTTAGAGCGTTACAATGCAGAAGGAGAGGCATTTCTGCAACGCATTGTGACTGGAGACGAATCATGGGTCCACCACTACGATCCAGAAATGAAGGCCCAATCGATGGAGTATAGGCACAAAACCTCACCAAGTCCAAGGAAGTTCAAGGTTGTTGTCTCTGCAAGAAAGGTCTTGTTAACCGTTTTCTGGGACATGGAGGGAGTGGTCCACATGGAATTTCTGGAGCAAGGGCAAACTGTGAACTCTGAGCGATACATTTCAACACTCCGAACTCTCAAACTCAGACTCAGACGTGTTCGGGGTGATAAGAACTCAATCCTGCAACACGACAATGCGCGCCCGCACACCAGTCGCCAAACTCAGGACGCCTTAAGGCAGCTGGAACTTACGACCCTACCGCACCCTGCATACAGCCCTGATCTTGCCCCCTCTGACTATTATCTGTTTCCCCAACTCAAGAAGTACCTGAAGGGCCATCACTATGACAATGATGAGGAAGTTATCGCAGATGTTCGCAGATGGTGCCGTGGGCAGTCGTCTGAATTCTTCGCTGACGGCGTGCGCCAACTAGTGAAACGTTGGAGGCTGTGTGTTGATCGCGACGGTGACTACGTCGAAAAATAGAGTGCTAAGTATGTAGCTGAGTTGTTAAGCTTTCGTTTGATGTATTATTTATGTATATGCTGTGGAAAATTAAAAAGTTATGATCAAACGGAACTTAATTATCAGCCTGCCCTCGTATATAGTTAGATAGATAGATAGATAGATAGATAGATAGATAGATAGATAGATAGATAGATAGATAGATAGATGAATCGATAGAGAGAAAGAGAGTAAGAGAAAATCAACACTTTTTGTGCCGAATGTTTGTTTTCGAGCCATACTTATAATTATGAAGAATTTGCAGCAAGAATTTGCCCAGGACTTCGCAATACCACACAATGGTCATCTTTAGGATACTGTCTGCCGCAGCAACAGATTTACCCACTCTTTCCTCTCTCTCTCTCTCTCTCTCGCTCTCTCTCTGTCTCTCTCTCCCTCTCTCTCTCTCACTCACTTTCCACCCACCTCTTTACTTTCCACACACTTTCTTTCTCGTCCTTCGGCGCAGCCATCCCCAACCCCATAACTACTACTCAGGTCCCTAAGCCAGGCCCAGCCGGCCTGTGCCTAAATCCACCCCTGTCTATAGCAACCTGAGCAAGTAGACTGTGAGAGATGTGACAATTTCTCATCGATCATACATCATACGTAAATAAAGTCGATCGACACATTAAGATCGATAACGCCACGCCTAAAAGAAGGTAACATCTGGTGGCTCTGGGCAGTAATCAAGCCCTGATATCTTCTCCTTAGCTTTTATTAGCGCAAATACCGATCATTTATTACCCAGTATTATAGCTCAGGAGTCACGTGTGCATACGCTTTGGTGGCTTAATGAAATCTACTGCCTATTAAATAGGCTTAAGTCCCGTTCGTTTACTATCGGAAGTACTGATGTATAATGTCGAAACTAATTTATGAATGTGGTCTGGAGAAAAATCCAGTCTCAAAGAATCATCAATTTCGCTGACTTGAAAGAAAAAACAACGGAGTTATCCAAAAAATGTTTAGAACCTTGAATGTTTTAGCTCAAAATGCATGCCGATAATGACATGAGAACAGGCTTAAACGTTTTAACAAAATGATACCAAAAAAATGTGCTTTTATTCTTATCCATTGATTATGATGTGATAATCATGTTGCCACAGGCGATGTGATGTTCCGCAGCCACGTTATTATGTACATGAAAGTCCCAGTCCTGACCATGCTTCGCAGTCAGGGAGTACCGCGCAACAGCGCCAGTCACACTAGTTGCATAAATTCACTGTGTCTCACTGCCACTCGCTAACACCTGCCAGAGGCATTTGTCCGAATGGCGCTGTTACGTGTATATCCATCTTGATGGAACATGCCTTGGACGGTTGTCGGTAGTGGCGCTGTGACACAGTGAATTTATGCAACTAGGTGTGACTGGCGCTGTTACACAGTGCTCTCTCTCTCTCTCTTTTCATTTTATTTTGGAATTTATGCTGAAAGACTTACCATAAACGTCTAGCGTCTAGAGAGTGTGAAAACTTCTGTGGGTGGAATGTCGTGAGCTCAGCATTTTTTCAAAAATTTCGAAGAGGAAAGTCCTGTTAACATTAAATCCATGAAGACGAGGCAACATTCTGTGGCGACCTACCCTCTCTTCCTCTCCTCACCCCCCCCCCCCCCCCCCCNCTACAGTCACACTTACGCACATACACAAACACATCGCAGATACTGACGTTTAAAACCGGGTGGCCCGGTTGCTAGGTCCGTGTTCGCTTATGTCACGTATTGCATATAAGATTTCGCTCATGCATACAGCAACATAATAAGAGTACTTAATATCAATCCCAAATTTAATGATTTGATGAAATGACGTTAAACATGTCGCGTAATAACAGCTGCTGCTGTCTAAGGTGGCACAAACCCTTTATTTCATCACGAAAATAACTACACTTTAAGCAAAAGACTACTCAACTGAAGATGAGTTTTATATCTGCACTTCTCTAATCCAGTGATAAAGCCGTTATACATTTCTTTTAAAGCCACACTTGAACTTCAAAGTCTTAAGAGATCAATATGGCAATGACTGGATATGCAGATTTATCAATCGTTAACAGTATGAACGATAATACCATTAATGCAACAGCCTTGCCCCATGTCATTATCGAATGTTATCTCCAATAACAGTTATAATAATCAACAGTCGTACATTCAATATTACATGATCAGACTTCATCTGTTTATGTGATAGAAAAAAATTAGGTCTTGTAGTCTACGTATTCTGTAACCATCTAGGACAATCACAGATCAGAGTTTCTCGTGTCTCTGTGGAAAGGACTAGACTCTTAAAAAATTGCTTCAACGTTGTTTTTTTTTAAAAATTGCCTACAGACTGTTTACCAGTTTCAAGCTGCACATTCTGTTTGAGGGGTTGCCTCGGCATAGACTTCGGGTAACGACAGTGGAATTATCAAAACATCTTAAACATGTGGGCAATTATAATAATAATGCGGTTTACGAGTCTCGTATCAAGGCTGATGTCCCCCTCACGCGACTTCACACTATTATTACCCAGCAAGCTAGGTCGCTCTTGAACTTTCTCAACTTCCTAAGGGGTATACAGTGCCGCTGCCCTATACAAGCTTGCTTGGGAATCGAACTCACCACCTTTAGATCTTGAGTCCAACATCGCAACCATTTAACCATGCTGATCCACAAAATATTGCTTTTGCTGCTCTTCTTATGGTCATTATTAAGCTGCAAAGAGGATGGAACGCTGAGTGAACACAACTACTCTGCAACTGCCTTACGAAAACTTAGCAAAGGTGGGAGTCGAACATAGTGTAGAAGTTCGGATTGTTTCGAACTACGTGTAGGTTTGTTGTCATAAATTGTCTCGTTGATCAATAAGCATTAGGCAACTTAATAACACTCGTGTTTCCTCTGCATTCCCCTGTCAATATTCGTACCGACCCTTGTGAGGACTGTGCTGTTGTTCAGCGCGTTAACTCCTAACGATTTACTCAACCGGTAACGATTTACTCAATCTAATAGCCTGTAAATTTGTTCATTTCTGATTTATGGCGTTTTACTGCTGCATCTTTTTGTAATCCAATACAGCCCAGCATATTTGTTGCGCGATGTTTGTGTGTAGTTCGCAGCAATTAAGCAATAAAACTACGAGGCCAATCAATCATGTACCCACAGAATCAATTCAATCTTGTTGTGCAATCTGGTTCGAGCTGTATTGTTCCTGCGGTATAATTTTACGCTGTGACATGACTAAGGTCATTTACGTCTTAGATCCACAGTATATGGATTTATTTAACGCCCTGTTTGGACAAGCCACATCTGAATAAGACTAGTCTGATTTCAGAAGATTCCAGCAGATAAATATTATATATAAATAAGAAGGTACGAGCTCAGTCAATCAATGTTATCGTCGTGGTGTCCTCTACAGAATCATCGTTTAAAAGAAGAGATTGAATTAAACTTATATTATTCACGGCTCTCGAGGTTTTCAAACTTAAAAGACCTGTCAAAATATAAATCTTACAAAATGTTGCTCTAGAGCCTGTCTTAAATAGCAAAGGAGCCTTTTTTGCTATTATTGTGACCCGCTTAATCGCAATAAGTGAAGCCCACTGCCCTGTAATCAAAACAAAGATTCCGCTAACAGTACTCTTTGACCCTCCCATTCTCTCAATCCTAGCCTAGATCACTCCATTTAGTGCTGCAGAATCATCGAGTTCTTCTCTCAATCAGCGCTAATGACAGAATATGAGGATTGTCGGGTTATGAAATAGCGCCAAGTGAGAAAGGGCCTGACATGGCACGAAATTATTCGGCCTCCGTATTTTACTAGCAGGGTCAATGCTTCTTTAGGCTCCTAAATTCCGAATAGTCGTCAGTGAGGAGAATATTTGATAATAGAAAACTTTCTCCCCTGGCTGTCGCACATACAACTTATGCATCAACCTGGTTCTCAGTCTCGTTATGACTACAGGTAAGGTCGTACGCTGTTCCACTCTTAAATATCGCTGATTCTCTCCGTTGCCTCTCAGCGTATACTTTCTTTCACTCTACCCTGTCTTTGTGCTTCTTATTTTCTCTACTCCTATCCCCCCCCCCCCCCCCNCCCCTTTTCTTTTCCAATTAACTCTTCTACTTAAAAGGTAACAGAATACCAATGAGCCAGCCAATTTTCTCCACCTAAGAGATCGATCAGGTAAATGAACTGCATTGTCTCCAGATACCATGCGCCTTCTGAGTCCCTTTGTGTAACAACTCCAATCCACTGATCCTTCACAGGTCCTTAAATTTCTTATAATTTCCTTAGTTCAGAGCCAAAAGGGTCTATGTTAATCTATTGCGAGTTGTAAACTAGGCCTGACTGCGTTCGATGCTGATGACTGGTTGTTTTTCATGGTCAACGAGACTCGAATTAGCAATACCGGACCTTCCAAATCGAGAGCTTTTGTTATCCCATACTTTTGATTGTTAATACTGCTAGGCTGTAAAGTGTTGCTCGTTCATCAAACCCTTTCCAGGCCCGTGAAAGAGAGAGAGATAGGGGAAGAGCATTCAGTGAGACAAGTCGTGGGGACCAGGGGCAAACTCAGTTGTGTATCACACCTCACCATACTTACAAGTTTCAAGTTTATTCATCTAGGCATACGCCAACCACAACATAACTTACAAATGTTAAAATGGTGAAAACAAGAAAATTTAAAAAAAAAAGAGAGATGATGTTGAAGCGGATGAATCCTTGTCTGGCCTCTGACGCCCCTGGTTGAGGCTGTTGGACAGATGACACTGTCAATATTTACAATGGTTTGCCAAACTTCATTGATCACGTGCCACATCATGACTGAGAAGCGATCAGCTGGCCGGTAAGAGAAGTGGGGCGGGCGGGACGGCTACAGACAGAAAGGCATAGAGAATGGCAACATCTCCCACTGAACTGATAAGAGCTGGCAGATAAGGATTTACGGGCACTTGTATCCTCTAACATAACTTCCCATTTATGGTACCGCCATGACATTCGGTAACTACTATCTATGTCATAGTCGCACCATGTAGGGGTATCCGAGGCTTCTGTGCCATAGTGGGCCCTCGAATGGATAAGAAATCGATTAAAGAAAACCGAAAGGGTTTACAAACGAATAGGTCTTCGTTTGATATTCACGGACTATGCCATTCAAATTGAGGAGTTCATCGGTACTCTTGTTTTTCAAAATATTCAAGGAGGTGTGATCAATAGAACCAACGATCTTTTTATCTGACATTTTTATATTGCTTTTCTCATCAAAATGTTTACATTCATCAGCAGTTCGCACTTAGGATACGAGTTGATTGTGAATGTAGGGTTTAAGTATCGGCAAATAAGACCAAAACGCAAGTCAATTCAGTAATATGTACACTGTATATTGATCGTCTCATGAAATCCATCGACCTATCCAGTCACCAGCAACCGTAGTAGAATTGTAATAAAAATTTGCTATTGCTTATACACGCCACCCCTTGCGCCAAATTCGAAGGGGTGTCAACCTCTCTGCTTTGTTTACGAAACTTGTCGGACTTCCAGAGTTCGACCCCCTGCCCCTAACCAACCATCAGAATAGGCACTTGACAGAGTTCCATGGTATTGTCCTTAAATCAAGTATAAACCTAACTCTTAAAGCCCGATACTGGCACTGTGTACATCTGACAATCTGACTCTCTCCAAGCGCAGTGTTAGAGCACACTCCAGCCTTAAGTTTGGTTTAGTGTTTGGGGCAGGATTAGAAAAGAGAAAGCACAAATGAAAGACTTCCGAAATAATGATTATGTCCACAGACTCTACAAGGTTTGCTTTTTCTTCCTTAACTCTGCCTAACCTCCTTATCCTGCCCGTGATCTAAACCAAGTTCTAGTTTGGAGTGTTCTGGTATACTGCCTACGAAATTTGCCGAAAATCCGGGGTCAACAAGAGTGCAATATACAAAAACTCAGCCCTGTGTTACAGTAAAAACAATTTTACACTTCTATCTTTGTTCTTTGGTGACAAGCTTCCGGTCCAAGTGCTCATCACTGAATGCTTATCAATAAACTCTACAGCGGTTTAGACTGCATGGCATTTCTTCATGAATACATGATACTCTTTCTTCCTTGCCAACTGTATGAGACTGGATTCGCAGAGTGCTTAAACAGGGGCCATAAAGAAGGTGCATATTTAGCATTACGACTTGCTGTACCTTAGCCCAGTTGTTATCTTGTGTTCGGCTTAAGCATGGTATAAACGTGTATCCTTGAAAGTAATATTTATTAAAAAATCGTTGATTCTTAGAGTAAAGGCCCTTCGGTGCAACAGACCTCTGCTTGTTGTAGGGTCGCTCATTTTGCTTTCATTTAGCTTGATGCCGATCTTGAGAGAGAAAAACAAAACAAAGGCATTCAAGTTTTGTATGGACATGCAAGGTTGACATCAGGTTAATGTAAAGTGAAAATGAGTGACCCCTATGTCAAGCATTGGTGCTTGGTGCATTGATGTATCTAAGAACCATACGTCCGATGTCGTGGTGAAGAAACGACTGTATTATGAGATGACGTTTTCTAAAAAACACCACCGGCTACCCATACTAGGAAAAATGGCTCTGTTTAGCACTTTGGTGCACAATTTTGCATGCAAAATAATATATTGAATAAGAAAAGGGCAGTGCTCACCACAGTAATGCAATATGACCTACAAGAAGGGCAGTCTACTCCCTTACGGAAATCCATTTAACATTGTTAACGTCCTCTTCCGGAAGTTTCTTAAAAGTCAGCATTTTTCCAGAACAGCCAAGCTATCACCATTTGGCTCCGTAAGTTATCGGTTGCAGACCAATCGTTAACGGCTGACAAAGAATACGAGGGTACCGGAGAAAAATAGATGGACAACAGAAAGAGAACGAGTCTCCCATACAGAATTACAACTAGTCGACAAACAGGCAAGACCCTAAAAGCTTGGTAAATAACTCGATTAAATTTCAACGCCCTCGGGGCATTTTAG